>CAMXCT020001013.1:440000-540000 GCA_947184155.2 Cladocopium goreaui
CCGCAGCTGCTTCGCACGCAGCATGAGAGGTTTCCCACGGATCATTGCTTGATGATAGCGATGGAATCCACACCAAATCTTAGCAGTGCTGTGGAAAGAAGAGTACTGTGGTCCATCATCGACAGTAACATGTCATTTGTTGCAGCCAAGCCACAAGACAACAAATGCAAGTTGTGCATGAAGCCATCCAAATGCGTGACCAACAGGTGATTGTCATCGTGGGCCAATCCACACATTAATGCCTCGATCCACATAAAATGCATTTCTAGCAGACACAACGCTGGATATTTGCAGCCGATATTTGCTACCAAGAAGCACACTCAAGTAAGCACCCCACAGTGCTTTGGTTGCTGCCTCGCGCCAGAAAAGCTGGCGCTAGCAGGCAAACTGTGCATAGACAGTTTTTTTGTCCTGCCTTGCTTAATGCCGATGAATGGAAGTCTTCATGGAACGGCTCACGCCTGCAAGCGAGACTTAATAAACAATTTCAAAAAAGTGAGTTTATTCAGTGAGGTCGTTGCTCCGACTTCTTCAAATCCAGCCACCGCATTGAGCCATTTTGGATGATTTCCCTTACTAACTATGATTATAGTGAGGTCACAGTGAGGTCATTATAATTTACCCATATATATATATATATTATTTTATATATACCAATACATCTATAAAAAGAAATAGCATCTGTAATAATGTAAAGAAAGCATCAATAGCATATTCAATATGTGTCTCAATAAGCAATAGAAACTATATAATACCAATTCAATAGAAATCCATCTTCCTACGAATATGTTGGAAAGCGGGGATAGGTGAAATGACTTTGTCTGAAAAAGATGTATATACCTCCACATGGCTGCTTTGTTAGAGAGAATGATTGTAAACCATCATTTTTGGGGACCCTATTTTCAGACAAACCCCAATATCAGTACCACCAATAAGATATGTGTTATAATATCTATGTAAACATATCTATCATAAAGTAAAGAATCTACAATAAAACAATAATCTATATTACGTATAATGTATACAAAAAACCTCTCAATCATAAGTCTATGCGATGGTTGGTTTATGGGTTATATTATGGGATATATGTCGTATACACCAGAATATATATATATATCCCATAATATATCCCATAATATAACCCATTGCAAAACCCATAGGATCCATGTATGCTATATATGGTAACATTGACCATCAATATACCCCAAATGTTAGCATATATACCATACATGGATCCTATGGGATTGATTATTACTATGCCTTAACTTTTCTACAACTACTGTATCATATTTTGTTACTCTTGATATTACTGTTTAAAACAAAAAAAACCTACCTGTACAGCTCCAAATGCCACCTAAGACTGTACTTGGGAGTGGTTTTGGGGTTTGAACACATTCTCAGAGGATGCTGGGATCACCAGGGATTATTCATGAACCAAGGTAGTGCTGCTATTCCTACAATGTGAGGCCCCCCAGTGATGTTTGTTGGTTTATAAGCCCCAGTAACTATAGTTATAAGTACCATAAACCATAGTTATTGGAGTTATAAACCAACTTAGCTATCTTGGGGGCCTCACATTGTATCACCTCTGGTAACTTGTTACACAGCTATGGCCAATCACCATTTACAACATGAACATCATCAACAATAAATGGGCCATGGCTTCAAATAGCAACCATGATCGGTCAGCATAGGAACGGTTAAGTGTTGTTGTCGTCGGTATCCGACCTCAACCTGCTCTTCACCCAAGTGAAATACTTAAAACGCCATGAAAACACCTTCTATACATATAGCCCCAATATGAGGCCGCCATCCTGTGCATACATAGCCTCAACAACCAGCCGAAGCGGATGTTTCCTCCAATCAAAATGATGCAGAAACCCATCAATCAAACAGGTGCGTCTGAAAATTGGGTTTTTTGAGCACTCAACTGGACATTTCAAATAGGGATATCATGGTGATTAACCATTGAATGGAACGGGCTACACTGTCTCGAGGATCAGCATCCTGTTAAAAAGCCTGGCGCAATAAAAATTAACAGCTGAAACTGGCAACCATAAATTAGCATCACAACCTTTACGCTCAACATAAAAGAGAATTAAAACACATCAATGGATGCAAATGGCTCTTCCCAGCATTGACTCAGACCGTCTCTGGGGTTCCCAGCTAAAGCACAAGGAGGTCTTGCCCCTCACTCGATGAAGCGCACAGTAGCCCTTCTGAAACTCCTCATGGAAGGGGAAGCTGCTTGGGCGATGGCACCCAATAAGGGTAGCTCGAAAATGGGAGAACTTGTCCCCAGAAGAAATGGGAAGGGTCATATTATATATTATACTATTTCATACATATATATAAATATTATGTATATATATATATATATATGTAATATATATATATATATACGTGCACAAAATACATTGGAACCAATCTCAAGGGCAAGAAAGAGACTCTAGAAAAAAAACCCATACAATATTGTTGATTTCTTATGTATCTATTTTATTAATACATTATATATATAATATATAGAGACAAATAAATCATATAGAGACACTAATATTCCCCCAGCTCCACGGCTACGCGGCTGGGCCCCCCGAACCACACAGGGTTGCGTGTGGAAGCCCTGCAAAATTGCGCGGTGGGATGACCTGACCGCAGAACTCGGTGACATCACGGGGGATATCTTGGGGAAATGGAGTTGCTTTACCCATTACATATATGTACATATATATATATATCAATACAAACATGTATATATACACATGTATATATATATATACATTAGAGATATATGATATATGTTCTATATTTAAAACATATTAAATAGTAATGAATGTATTTGTATGCATGAATTCACAGGCATCTGTATCTGTATCCATAGCATTCATCATCATTTGATATCTGTATTTATGGGACAACCCCGCTAATCGGAGACTTACCACCCACGGTGTTGAACCACTTACAAACAATGGACATATTGTTTGGGAGATTGGTTAGGATGAGAACAACAAAAGGGGTGTCTCACAGTTCTGGGCAGACTACAATACTCTACTGTAGACTGACATAGATGTGGAGAAGCCACGATTGTAGATCATGTGTTCTAGGGAAACCATGGCTTTTCATGGGTTTTCCTCAGCTTTTGGAGCAGTTTCACGGATACCCACTGGAAAACATCCCCAGAGTGGTGCCCGCTAGCAAGCTTGGTTTACAAGGCTAGGGGATGGCCATGGTACTTTGAGGCTCATATCACTTAGGAAATAACATTCATAATTCATAACCATGCCTAGTAAGGCCCCTTTTCAGTATCCCCTATGTGGCTTATCCCATCGACAAATGGATGATTTTTCTGCAGTTCTGACTAGTCCTGGGATGATCCTACACCGTGGCTTGTTGGGGGATCATCCGATTTGTCACAAAAAAACGAGGCCACAAAAGGCCAACCCTTTAGTGATCCCTCTGGAGAAACTCGAAATTCGAAACAAAAATTGGAGAGCATGGTTGCCTTTTTTATAATCCAACAGGGATTTTGTTGAAGTGTTAATGTTACCAGCTTGAGATGGATGTGGAATTAGACCGTACTACCATTTATTATGCTCTATATATGTATATATAGTGTAGTATTTGAACTCACTGTTTGGGGGTAACACGGCATAACCCCTCAAATTAGTTAGCCAGGATTGTTTAACCCAGGGTTTTTCCATGACTGCCAGTATTTGAAAGCGAAATGGGGCCCTCCAGGTTTCGCCAAAGAGCAGCTCTGCTAGTGGTCTCCAACTTGGTAGAAGCAACTCGCATGCCTACGCGAAGTTCGCTTCTTGGGTGCTTGGGTGCCATGCCAGGAAGAACACACAAACGAACCACGAAACCTCTGGGACTTAGCCGACTTCATAGCGAAGATAGAGGCGCCATTCAGGTGGGGTAACACATGAAGTACAGTAACCAATAACTCCATGGTCCATGGGATAGCCAATTCATGACCTGCTAACATGGGGATAGACCACACATGACCCCTGGATACCTATCAGGAGCGTCCTGAATGTTGAAGATGACTTGAATGTTCCAACATGTGCCAACAACGGGCGCAATACCTGGTACCTGAATTTGATGCTGCGAAACTTGGCCAACATCTTTTCCTTTAGCAGATTGAAATGTCGACCTGGCCATCTTCTCGTACCGGATCATCCCAGTAGTGTCACTAAGTTTCGTCACAAAAAAAAATCTGACTTTGTCCGCTTGGAATATAGCTGTACACATCAAATTTATATCAGTGTTGCTGCAAGTAGATTGTGAGGTTGGTACATATATCTATAATAATATACAACAGCATACAACAGCTATATGGAAACCAAATTTGAGGCAGTTTGTCGTCGCTTGCCACATTTCAGCCATCATTTGTACAAGCTTGGGCGGTTGAGGTTGCCCCATTCCTGGCGATGCACAAACCCTAGCTGGAAGAAAATACATGTAAACCTACATACAAATGCTCACATTCATCATTACATATCACACGTACACATATTGACACCTTATGAATTAATTATACCGATCAATGAATATTGAATACAAAGAACTATATTGATACACAATAATAATAATAAGAATAATAATAAGAAGAATCAAAATAAGAATAAGATTAAAAAATAAGAAGAAACATAAGACTACAAATAATACTAAAAATAATCATCATATCATACGCCTAATATATTTTAACCCAGTCGCGCCTCTAAACGTGCACGTGCAAAGGCTGTGCACCAGGCAGGCGGGTCCTGCGGAGCCGAGTGGCACACAACATCGGAACATGTCTATATACATGTACCCTGTGGTTATAACATAGCCATGGAAAATCACCATGTTTAATAGGTAAACCATCTATAAATGGACCATTTTCCATGGCTATGTTAAATATGCAGAGGGTATATATGTACACACACATAGTATATGTAGGTATATCTATATGTACCTAGACCCTCCGCTTGTACCCGTAAAAAGGGTGTTTTACCCCATAATTGGAAGTACGAGTACTTGTACCATTTGTTTCGGGTATTGGGAGGGTCTAGGTGTGTAAATAAATATATATATATATATGTAGATGATCAAAAACTTATCCTGTGGGATATTTCATGTGTATTGAATCAACCAACATGGGGATTAAAAGGGGGATTCATTGGGATTTAAGTAACTTTACTATCAACTCTATTGGGTCTAATGTTTCGTAGGGAATGTGCACATCTTTGGGACCTAATGAGGGTGTTTAATATTTGGGAGACAGGAATCGCATAGGATATAAATCATCAATGGTTCTATGGGGTATAATGGGGTATGATATAGCCGTTACTGCTTCAATGTGCATCCAAGATAAAACCCGTAATTAGTTTATAGCCTATATATCCCATGTATATATACATATATATATATATATCATCCCATAAATCTAACGGAGGGTATAACATGGTTATTGGCCATTTATCATTCCTAGGATGCAGCCCCAAGTATGACTTTTTGGGAACACTTCTTTGGACAACTGCGTGCAAAATGGCGACTTACCGGCAAACTCCAGTTGTTTTATTTTTTTTGTAAGATTCTTCAAGTAGGAATAAGATCTTATGAGGATCATGATGGTATGCATTAGATTAGCAATACATTGGTTCGGGTACTTTCCAAATATAGTGGTACACCCTAAAATTGCCGATTTCATGGGGAATTGTGAACTGTAGGGAAAATGATCATCAAACATAGCTAACCTTTCGCAGAGACCGCGTGGTTTGCCCGGTCTGCCACCTTGAGGATGCCCTGTTGTCGAACATATTCGCAGTGTTTTCTGGTTTAGGATTCAGAGTTTTCAGGGTTTAGGGTTTTCGGATTTATGGTTTAGAGATGTTTGGAGTTTTAGGGTTTGTTTTATGGTTTGAGGGTTTAGGCTTCTTCGCCTGGTACCAACACACTGGCCCTGCGCGAAGGTATGAAAAGCATGTCGAAGGATAGTGATTGAACACCATTCTAACCTTCCGGGCAAAAAAAAACCTGGTTAGTGGTTTGAACCCCCTTTGAAACATATTAGTCAGTTGGGATGATTATTCCCAATATATGGAGAAATAAAATTCCAATAAATTCCATGGTTCCAAACCACCAACCAGATACGTGTCTGGGAAAATTGAAGAAAATCGAACATTGAACACAAGAAGGGATTCCAGAGATCCAACATGATGCCTGGGTCTAGCTCAAGGTGACCCTCAAGTTGAAAAACGGGTGCTCTTTGGCACCCGATGAATGTCTGGAAATCTGGTGTTTCAGCAAGGCACCAAGTTTTTATTTGCCAGGAACACCAACGAGCATTTACCATCTGGTCATTTAACAGTTCGCCATCGAAAGATCCATCCATTTTTAATCGGTAAACCCAGGTAAACCATCTATTTCGATTAGGGCCATCGAAAAACCATGGCTAGCCCTGTTAGTCATAACCAGAGGCTATATGATTGAGCCAGCAACCCCTGCCTTCTCCATCTGTAGATCCAGTTTTCTGGGCCCTGACAATGTGACAAGATGAGAAAAACATGTGAAAAACAGGGTGGAAAGCAACGAAAACAATGGGTTGAACGAAAGTGAAGGGACTCGAGAAATACATGGATAGCCACCCACACACACAGATGAATGATCATGAAAATATCATGAATGTAGACATGCAAGCGACATTGGCAACCATTGGAAAATCAACATCAATCAAAAAACACCAAGGTGTAATCAAGTTGAGTATTGACCTGCACACACAGGAATGGACCCATGAAATATCAGACAATTCCAATCACAAATAGGAGCGCATTTACTGCACTTCTACTGCGCTATGAGTTATCAAGTGGGAAAAAACGTAAACAAAACATCAAACCTTCGAATGATCTGCCAGGTCACACTCCAACTGTAATTGGATTCAATACGACTTCTCCATGGAGTGTTGTCATCCAACTTCTCCATTCTTCCACCTCTTTTTTGTTCCAGCTTCAGTGCTTGCCCAAATGACCCAGATGACACCCCGCCTATCACATCTGGGCCTGTCATGCTACGCGTCGTTGTTTCTATCACGCGCTTACAAACTAAAACCGGGCCGTCTTGGTCTCTTGGGTCGGCCGTTTGAAACTCCCCCAGCTGCGGCAATGCGTTGCGCAGCAACGGCCCAAAAAACTGAATGATGCCGTGTATGGTATATTATGGTATGTTTACCTACATTTGGGTGATTTTTGGAATAAATGTTGATACATATTCCATACACGGGGGTAAATTACAATATTTCACTAACCTGAATTAAAGCCAATTGGGGATGTTTTCCCTAAAATAAACCATAATTCCAGGGTTCGGTCATTATAATTTACCCAGATACATGGAACAGATGTGTGAGTTGCAAGTCTTACAACCTGGTGGTATCTGGGACATCTCGGCACGTCCAAAAGCACGACAGGCCATTCATGGCCAGGGCTTAGAGCAAATAACACAACCAAACGAGTTGATCACCTGTGATACGCAAACGGTAATTCTGGGAATATAGAAGCAAATCAAGAACTAGATGAATACAAGATGACTACAAGATGAATACAATTTATCTATAGATTTGTCACAATTTGTCTCTTTATATTCATATTTCTTCTGTTGAACCATATATATATATAGTGATATACTAATATAATAGGTATCCATCTTGGCAAATGTTTAATCCATACCATCAGGTACATCCCAGGGTCCTTGCTGGTTGCATCCTGCATAGTCCCTTCCTGCTAATATTAAACACTCACCAGAAGCCATTTAGGAGTTTTTTTTAATGTTAGGGGGGAACATATAACTAGTAGTTAATTAACTAACATTATGTAGTTACAGTAGTGACATTAGTTATTATTTCCCAAGAAACAGTTAGTGGACATATAATTTCTGGGGAAATAATAACTACTGTAATTCACTGACCCCTGGAAGAAGCTGAAACTTGCCGCCAATTCGGGGTAGATGCCTCTACTAATCATAATTTCGGCGAGTCACGCCGTGAGTTCATTAATTGTAATCTAATTATCCAGACTAATCTGACTAATCATTATAATCTACTATATAATCATTATAATCATTATAATATATTATTATCTATTATATATAATATCATAAGCATTCGTGCTAATCATAGAATTACTATATAATCGTTATAATCTACAAATCCTGCAAAGTTCAGGCTGAACTACCCATCTGACACCTTTTTGCTCTCCGATTTCAACCGATCAGATCATCGCAGGCTCCTGAGGAGTTGACATTATCCTCCAGTAAATCAACGAAGCTATGGAACATGTTGAAAATGACCCATTTATAGATGTTTTACTTATCAACATGGTGGCTTTCAATAGTTATTTAGTTTGCTAGAGAGTAGCCAGAAATATCAAATTATTTATGGGTAATTAATCATGAACTCATCATCGGATATACGCAACTAACTGTGATCAAGTGTTTGTATGGTCCTTTCTTAGCACTAAGTTTCAGCCATGCCCATCTGGTCATTATCATGTCGCGGTTCTCAACTGATTCTCCGATACTTCCGCTTTCAGGAACCTAGAGGAACCATATACATACATATTTAATATAAATCATACATCATCTGTAGACATGTTATATATATAATTGCATGCAATATACTGCAATACTTCTGAAACAAGTGCTTGCCCATCACTTTCTATCAGTCATTTGATGAATTTCCATCGACAAATCCCTCACTCTCCATCATGAAAATGTCCAGTGAACACAGGAAATTTGCGGATCAAACCCACGTTGATCGCTCCTCAACTTCTCCAGAACTTCTGCTTGTTTCTGCATGTTCTGCACCGAACGCGTGTCCGACACCTGGCACGTTGATCGCTAACCGGAGCTATTCTTAAAAGGCACAGCTCAAAATTGAAGCCCCGAAGAGAACATCTTCAAACCTTGCGTACCCAGTGTTCTTTCAAAAGTGAGATGTCAATACATATGTGCCTGTTGATTTATTTTCAACGATATAACCAATCTCCATCATTCACCAACAAAAGGCAATACACCCAAACTGGAAAACATGTCAGGTTTGGGCCACCATCAAATCTACGAACAGTTACGAACTATGGGTATTAAGCACTTACTGTAAGTATTAACCCCTTACTAAGTGGAGATACATCGTTTTTATATGAAAAGACCCATGCATAGTAAGTGCTTAGAGCTTCTTAGTACCATACATACGGGTCGAAGAGATGGTTCGCCACGCCACTTAAAGATGGTACAATGTGGGTCCCCCAAACGATAGCTAAGTTGGTGAACATAACTCCAATTCCACTATGGTTTATTGTACTTGCAATTAACTATAGTATTCATGGCGTTTATAAACCAACGTTCACATCACTGGGGGGCCTCACATTGTACTGATTAGCACTAATGATTATGAGATTAAATAGTAGATGATAATATATTACAATGATTATAATGATTATATAGTAGATTATTAATAAACATCACTGGGGGGCCTCACATTGTAATACCATCTGGTTATTTAACATAGCCTGGAAAATCACCATTTTTAATAGGTAAACCATCTATAGATGGGCCATCTATACCATGGCTATGTTAAATAACTAGATTATAAGTTGGTTTATAACTCCAATAACTATGGTTTATTGTACGCAAATAACTATGGTATTTATAACATTTATAATTGGGGGGCCCCACATTGTAATAAATGCTAATAACCATCTCGGATCCGCGCGCTTCGCCTCCAGCTTGTTATGGAGCAGGCTCACGGCCTGTCTCAAGCGGTTGATTTCGGCGAGGTTCCGGCGATTGTCCTGGTGATAAATGATGCCCTGGGTTGAACTGTTATAAACCAACGGCGAAGCATAGGAAAATGGTGATCTAACCCAGAAAAATTGGGATTTAGTGGGATTTATATTGATTTATGATAGCTGGCCATCTCAGGAACCTAAATAAGGCCTATTGTTCAGGCCTATGTAAGGAGATATACCCCCAGAATATGGCCTGACAAATGGTACTAACGTACCTCCATTTTAGGATCCTGAAATTCCCATTGATGTATTGTGTGGCTGATTTATATTGATTTATGATAGCTAAGTTGGTGAACGTAACTCCACCTATGGTGTATGATGCTCACAGCTATAGTTAGAATGGATGTGAATGGGGCCAATAAACCAACAAACATACCTGGGGGACCTTGTATTATTGGATCAAAAACATGAAGTCAATATATTAAATATATCAATATAGTATAATATATAGTCAATCCCATACACTCCTCATGAACCCCGTGAAATTCCATTAAATCGCATTAAAATCCCATTAAATCCCATTAAAATCCCATTAAATTCCATTAAAATCCCATGAAAATCCCATTAAATCCCATTAAAATCACATTAAATCACCATTAAATCCCATTAAATCCCATTAGATCCCATTAAATTCAATTAATCTATTAAAATCCCGTTAAAGCCCATTAAAATCCCATGAAAATCACATTAAATCCAATTAAAATCCTATTAAATCCCATTAAAATCCCATTAAATCCCATTAGATCCCATTAAATTCAATTAATCTATTAAAATCCCGTTAAATCCAATTAAAATCCCATTAAAATCCCATTAAAATCCCATTAAATCCCTTTAAAATCCCATGAAAATCCCATTAAATCCCTTTAAAATCCCATGAAAATCCGATTAAATCCCATTAAAATCCCATTAAAATCCCATGAGCACGTGCCATTCGAAATCTCCAATCCTCCCCAGCCGAGTCCTCCAGCAGAGCGATCTGCTGCAGATCCAGCTCTTTGCATCGCGTGGCCACGTGGCACGCCAGGAGCTGGCCAAATTCGCCAACGTGGCGGTCGATGTCAGTGAATAACTGTTAATAATATGTTGATGACCTTCTGGTTGGTGGTTCATGGCTTAAATCTATCTATAAATGGATTATATATGTTGTTTTTATTGTTTTTTTTTATAATGTTAATCTACTGTTAATATATGGTTAATATTGCTGGTTATCATATGGTTAATGATGGTTAATAATAATCTGGTTGGTGGTTGACCTACCCTTCTGAAAAATATGACTTCGTCAGTTGGGATGACTACTGTATCCCATATATTGTGGAGAATAGAAAATGTTCCAAACCACCAATCAGTAATAATATGTTATATATATTTATTGTTATATATATATCTATTATAGCCGTATTTTTTTAAAGAAAAAACATCCATTTAGTTCAGGGATGCCATGAAGGTATCCATAGTCCTGAGTCAGAACCTACAAAGTGGGGAATGGAATAGTGCCACGGTGATCACCTAAAACATCCTAAAAACATATCATTAATGAAATCCATTGTGATAGATCCCATGTGGTAGAATTTAAGCTCATAACCGCTGGATTTGAAGGTGTATTGGGCGAAAACGCATATATATTCATGATGATTCTCCGTTTCTCATACGGGTTTATCCAACAAAGAATGAATAGATAGATATAATTAGTATATAATTGGACATCTAAAATATATATATATTATACTAGATAATTAGTATATTTCATAATAGATATAAATAAATAATCAACAAATATAGCCAAGGAAATCATACTTCGGTACTTTTATGGATTGGCATAGTTATACTATTGTTACAATGTGGGGCCCCCTAGATAGCTAAGTTGGTGAACATAACTCCAATTTCACTATGGTTTATTGTACTTATAACTATAGTTAATGGGGTTTATAAACCAACATTCACATCACTGGGGGGGCCCCACATTGCTACCTTAACAAATCATAGGTTTTAACACATCAAGAGTTTTCCGGAAAAACCCGGCTCGAGCCTGTGGCGGCGCCCAGGGCGTCAACCTTGCCAGAATCCAAACATATGCTTGGTCTATGAGCGATCCCTATCTAAATCATAGTTAAATCACTGCAAGGTGGGGCCGCCCAGTGATGTGAACGTTGGTTTATAAACCCCATGAAAACTATAGTTATTTGCGTACCATAACCCACAGTTAATGGAGTTATGTTCACCAACTTAGCTATCTTGGGGGCCCCACATTGTATCTTTCATAGTGAAATCATAGTGAACAAAATCCTCATGAATTCCCAGCTTGAACAGCAAAAAAAAATGTTTCGTTTGCACCAGTTCTGCTGCTGAAAGCCATGGTTTCCCCAGCGTTTCCCATCCGCGTTTCGCTCCGAGCATCCGCGCAACTCTTTGAGTTGAAGGCGCCAGAACTGAAGATCCGCAAACATCTCAGAGATCCGTAAACGATTTGCGGATCATTCATTTCCCCATATGGTGCTGGTATATTTACCTACAAAACTGGGTGATTTTGTTCGGGCAAATGTTGGTAAATATTCCAGCACCATGGGGTGATTTTCTTCGGGCAAATGTTGGTAAACAAATCCAGCACCATGGAGCATATGGGTTTGGAGCAATCATTGAAGCCTTGCCACATCAATCGGATGTAGACTGCCTGGTGCTAAAAAATTGACTCCATCTCAACAATTACTTGAAAACACGATCCATGTGTTTCGGAATGGATTGGTTTGGGGACAATCTCGAATGGAAATCAACGATTTTCCCATGAAATATGGAGGTTACCGGTTTCAATTTTCCCTCAACCCCAACGGGACATCAATCTGGGCCAGTTCCAACGAATTATCATGGTGAGCTCGCCCACGGAAGTCCAACTCAGAGATCATCATGTGTGATTAATTAAAGAAAACACCACATTTCACCCCCTTCAGAAAGTTCATCAGTCCATCTTATCTGGCATCAGCCAAGAATCTGCATGCAACTGAGACCGGAACCCGAAACAAGGATTCTTCATCTTGAATCCAGTGGCAGTTGTCGATGTCTGAAAGCGGACTTGGAGGAGACAAACAATCCAGAAACAGACTGCTGTTTCACGTAGTCAAGAAAAGTTGAACCCGACTTAATGGTAGTTTCATCGGACTTCATATTGTTTAAATATGTTTAAATCCGGGATAATTTTGGGATAACAATGGGATAGTGTAATGGATCTACCCTCCTATCATCGTTTTCGTGGATGGGATTCATCCCCAAACTCCATGGTGGATTTTCCAGCAAACCTGGTGATCGACACAGGAGGGCAACCTGGTGATCGCGCACCGTACGGAAAGAACACCAGGATTACCCACTGGCCATGTTCAATTCCACCCATAAATCCCAGCTGGAGGTTTCCAAAGTCATGGGAGTATACTCCCATTTATCATCCATGTGATTTTCGGATTTTCCATTGAAACCATCCATCTTTTGGGATCCTTTATTGATGGAACACCCCAGCTATTTTGAAGCACTGAACCACTGAACCGCGCCTGGTTCCAGCCCCACGGCGAGGGCTTTCTTGGCGCGCTGGGAACGCCAGCAGATGCACAGAAAACTGAACGCCTGGCACGTGTCACGGCGAATGGTACCAGATTGCGACCTGGAAAATGGTAAATGGTCCAACTACAGTTTCTATAATTGGAAACAAATAAGGGTTGGATACTTCAATAGTTGATAAAATGGTGAGTTTGAGAGTATAGTACTCTGGATTTATATGGTTTAATAGAGATGTTGATTTTCAATTGAAGAGACTTTTCCAGGAACTATATCAGCATTTGACATTTATGAAGGATGTGACTGGGTATCTACCAACCAAAACAGGAATTGCACATATATTTTCGTATAATTTATGTAGGATTTAACCAACAAATATACGCATATAATAGATACACATACATATGCATGATTCTACCACAAAACAAGATTCAATCACTGGGTTGCTGTTTTGGTGGGAAAAACTGTGGATTTTGACCAATCAAAACAGTGTGTTTGACAGAAAAAATGGGATCATGTCCAGAAATGATGAGTAACGACCATCAATTCTGGCGAAGCACGTTTGTGTTTCTGAAACAACCATATGTTCTGAAGGTATCTTATGAAAACATGATCTTGTTTCCAAATAGCATAGACAAGTCGTCATACTCTAGATATAATGTAGACATATCATACAAACATACACGGTTACAGGTGTATATTATATATATATATGTGTATAGACACTATATATATATAGACACTATATATATATATATATAGAGACATTGTATGTATATATCTATACACACTATGTATATATATATAAATACGATCTATACTATGTATATATAATTATTTATTCACAGTGTATATTCACATGAGATCCATTGAGATCCTATGTTACCCTCCGTAGGTGAAGCCAGTCATGCTGGTCAGCTCGGGCTTGTAGTGAACTAACCCAGCTTAGCTATCATCAATAAGGGCCATCAATTCATAGGCATTTAATGGCATATATAATCATATATATATATATGAGGAAAAAATATGATATTTCACTAACCTGAATTGTTGGGCCATTTGGGGATGATTTCCCTAAAATAAACCATGAATTCCAGTGAGGTCGCAGTGAGGTCGTTATAATTTACCCACATATATATATATATACATATTTATATATATATTAATTAGCCATTGTAAGGTTTCCCATCATGGGATGGATGCATATTCCATATATCATATAGTAAAGTAACCTCCATAGATATCATAAAAGCCTACACCTTTATAGATTGTCCATAGTAAACCATAATAAAGCTACATCATACTATAGTATAATAGTAGTAGATAAAAACGTATTACGCGACCTACTATTTTTGTTAATACTACATAAATATAGAAATCAATTTTCCCCATTTACCTTCCATTATCTGATTTTGAAGTAGCCTCCATATAGTAAAGTTACCTTTAACAAACACTGTATATATATATATAGAGTAAATAAACTATATGATATCTACTTTTTCATATCTACTTCATTATCTACCTTTATAGTCCAGTACCCTTTCGTTCATAGTATATAGTAATATTATCCATGATTCTCCATGTATCTTCCATTATATTTGATGTTAAAATAACCTCTATATATCCTGGCTCTCCAAACACCATCTGAGAGTGGTTTTAACCTCAAAAAAACAATTCCCAAATATAGATTCAGATTCCATTTGAAACTGTAGGAATAATCATGTTGCCTCTGTGTTTTTTCATGTTTTAGATGGATTACCATATACATATACCATATACCATATACCATATATATATATATATATCCACCATACATATAGCATACATTTACCACAAACCATATACCACACATACCATAGATATACCATAGATATACCACATACATTACCCTCTTGTCATTTAAGGTAGCTATTAAAAAAAAAAAATACCATTTTAAATAGCTCAACCATCTATAAAATAAGCAAAATTTTCCTGCAGGACCGCCTCGGAGATGAGTGCAGCATCCCTGCAGGAGCCCCAGCGACCAAGTGCCTCAGATATGCTGTTATTACTCAATTAAAAATGATAATTATAATATATATATATATGTATATATAACTATATATAACTAAATATAACTAAATATAGCTATATATAACTATATATAACTATATATAACTGTATATAACTATATATAACTATATATAACTATATATAACTATATATAACTATATATAACTATATATAACTATATATAACTATATATAACTATATATAACTACATATAACTACATATAACTATATAAACATATATGTTATACTTTAAGGGTGATTATATACATATATTATATCGACTTCAGGATTATGTAATATATATATACATGTGCACGTATAAGTATTCATATGTATTGTAATGTATCAATTGCTTTGTTCTTCTGGTGTAGCTCATAGATATTAGTGTATTCAAAGTTTTTTCTCGAACTCTGAAAAGCCAAGTGCACAGGGATCAACCATTTTAAAGGCAAGTATAAGTAGTACCCTCTGGTTCTTTAACATAGCTATGGAAAATTGCCCATTCATAGATGATAAACATGATGTTTTACCTATTAAACATGGTTATTTTCCACATGGTAAATATTTTATATTGAGACCGGAGATCCGACAGATTCAGGGTTGGATCTGTCATTAAAAAAGCAGGATCAAACGGCCACTTTCAGAGCGTTTTTTTTTGTTTGTGTCTGAAAATGGGGTATACCCAAGAAATGGCCATCAAATGTGTGAGAGAAAACTGAATGAACATGATGATTAAATCAATAGTTAATCTACTGTTAATATATGGTTAATATTGATGGTTATTATATGGTTAATGATGGTTAATAATAATCTGGTTGGTGGTTTCAACCATCTTGGAAAATATTAAAGTCAATGGGAAGGATTATCCCATATATTATGGAAAATAAAAAATGTTTGAAACCACCAACCGATAGCATATGTTCAAAGAATCATTATTTCTGGTTGCCATAGAGCGACAGCAACAGTTTGTGAATTCATGTTGTGAATGATATGCTGCATGATATGCTTATAGGACACCTATTTATTAATATGGGGGGTTCCCAAAATAGTAGTAGTCATAGTCATAGTTCCCTTTATAAATGGTGCCCCTTCAATTAGTAAAGGTGTTTATTCTTCTTATTATTATTAATCAATCACTACCAATCCCAATAATGTTAGTAAAGCAATAGGATCCACCATCAACAATGTTCCACCATGTTGATGGGTGGTTTCCCAACCATCAACATATGGGTGGTTTATGACATTGCTTTAACAACGAAGATTAGACACGTATAAATATAGACAAGTGATTTACTCATTATTCCTCTACAATATCCTTTGGGGTATGATGGGGTATGCTTTTTCACTTTTGATTTTAATATCATTGCGTCTCAGCTGAAATGGGAGTTTCAAGCTTCCAAATGTATGACCCGAAATGACCTATTGCATATAACATCATATAACCAGGTATGGTATAACCATATTATTTTGTACATGAGCCATGGTCACGTTACATTGCTTCCAAACATCTTCCGGCTTTCTCCTCCGGTTTCCTCAAAATGGATTGATGAGCCATTCCCTGAGGACTGTATATACACTCCAACTAGCCCCAACGACCCAAGGATCACTTAGGACGACTTTTTGGATCACTTAGGCCGACACTCTTGGGTGTGGATTCAAACCTTTAGGATCCTTTAGGGTGATATTTACAGGGGACAGTGAGGACAACTAGAGGTACAGGAGACGACCTAACTCATATTGGAGTCCATTGGCTACACAACTTTAGGGTTTATCTTTAGGGGGGACTGGGGACAGTGAGAACAACTAGAGGCACAAACGACCTAAATCATATTGAAGCTACACACCTTTAGGGTTTACATTGGGGGGCAAACTGGGGACTGGGGTGAGGTCGAAATCATGTTCGGATAAATCTTTCCATTGCAAATAAAATCATGTATCTGTGACGTAGGCCTAAGCGAGCCAAAACGTAGGCCTAAGCGAGGCACTGACCCTCCAACTAACTTGCCCATGACTTAGTTTTCTAGGGATATCTAGGGATTTCGGGATTACATATATTTATTAGGAATTACAGATGATTACAGATGATTACAGATGATTACAGATGATTACAGATGATTACAGACGATTACAGACGATTACAGACGATTACAGACGATTACAGACGATTACAGACGATTACAGATGATTACAGACGATTACAGATGATTACAGATGATTACAGATGATTACAGATGATTACAGATGATTACAGATGATTACAGATGATTACAGATGATTACAGATGATTACAGATGATTACAGATTACAGATGATTACAGATGATTACAGATGATTACAGATGATTACAGATGATTACAGATGATTTACAGATGATTACAGATGATTACAGATGATTACAGATGATTACAGATGATTACAGATGATTACAGATGATTGATTACAGATGATTACAGATGATTACAGATGATTACAGGTGATTACAGATGATTACAGATGATTACAGATGATTACAGATGATTACAGATGATTACAGATGATTACAGATGATTACAGATGATTACAGATGATTACAGATGATTACAGATGATTACAGATGATTACAGATGATTACAGATGATTACAGATGATTACAGATGATTACAGATGATTACAGATGATTACAGATTACAGATGATTACAGATGATTACAGATGATTACAGATGATTACAGATGATTACAGATGATTACAGATGATTACAGATGATTACAGATGATTACAGATGATTACAGATGATTACAGATGATTACAGATGATTACAGATGATTACAGATGATTACAGATGATTACAGATGATTACAGATGATTACAGATGATTACAGATGATTACAGATGATTACAGATGATTACAGATGATTACAGATGATTACAGATGATTACAGATGATTACAGATGATTACAGATGATTACAGATGATTACAGATGATTACAGATGATTACAGATGATTACAGATGATTACAGATGATTACAGATGATTACAGATGGTTACAGATGATTACAGATGATTACAGATGGTTACAGATGATTACAGATGATTACAGATGATTACAAAAAAGACTACAGTTTTTTCCATCCCCCGAGGACCTGGATCCAATCCGCTCAGTGCCGGACCCACAATCGCACGATGGTTGGCACGTCGTTTTCCACATCGGCATGCTGCCAGCGGCGCGCGATTTCTCGAAAAATCGACCCGAAATGTTCCGTTGCCACGATGACCAGGCGAATTGTGCTTGTATGATTGGTGTGAAATAATGTACATATCTATTAACCATTATCATGTGAATTGTAAGTGCAACATTTCCTACAGAATTGTTGATAAAACATCAGCCAGTGATTGGTAAATATATCGTGGTCCTCTCAGGACAACTAGTGAACTTCACTTAAACTAGGCATGCCAGGCCGGGATGACAACTCAGAGTTACTTGACTTCAAACTCAAAGGGCCGTGCTGATTTGCTAGTGGATGAGGTTTCCTAAGATAGGGGTTCCCCCAGTCATCACCCATTTCAATAGGATTTTCTATTATAAACCATCAATTCAGTGGTACGCCCATTTATGGAAACCCCCATATGCTCAAGATAGTGCATCCCGGACATCGGAAGTGGCCAACAACCACATGGTGGTTTACACAGTTCGATCAGTGGGACATGCCCCCACCTATTTTTCCAGAAGTCGTACAGTAAACGGAGTTATATCATGGTAGCTATATCATGGTATATCAATATGTTCTGCTGAACGTCTTGCTTGTCGTTAATCATCAATTTCCAAACGATATAAACAACATAGACATAGACGATACAAATACGAAAAGTATGACAAACATGAACATAGCTTCGTTGCCTGAAAATAATCGGACAACTCCCCAATTTCCATGGTCTAAAACACCTCTTTCTCCAATCGATGACCTGCCCCTTTTTTGGGGGGCTCCATTTTACCCCGACCACGTCCCCGACCTGTCTTCGGAAGAGTCCCCGGAGGAGCACTCGACGGGAGAGATGCAATGCATCCTCGAGCCGTTACCGGAAAATCCCATGAAAATCCGCCATGTGTTTTTAAAAATATATGTTTTGTTCATGCTTTTACAGGGACATCATGAAAATCCATAAACATCAATGAACACCAGCGATGTTTGTCTTAGTTTCACCATGTTTATATTAGAGTATTAGCTATAGTGTAGCTATATCATGTTATATCATGTTATATCCCCAGGTTCTAAGCCCCATGAATAGCAGTTCGTTACATCCTCCAACCCAAACGAATTCGAGTGAACTGTGCGTCAACTTGGCTATCGTAAACGGCGGCCTCAGCTTTATAGCTAAGTTGGCAAACACGACTGCAAGAACTAAGGCTTGGTAGATAATAAACTGGTTGGTGGTTTCAACTCCTCTGAAAAAATAGTCAATTTGGATTATTATCCCAATATATGCACAAATAAAAATGTTCCAAACCACCAACCAGTAAATCTAGTGATAGTGGTGGATATTAAGCAACAAACACAAGATTTTTTCTTCAACCAGCCAATCGCCGATTTTTTTCCGAATTTTGAGGGTCAAATCATCAGGTCTCTCTTTGGTTAATGCTGATGCTTAATGGTAAACCAACAGTTTGTGAACTGGAAAATCACCATCTTCAGTAGGTAAATCAACTATTATTAGTCATGTTCAATTTTTCAATAGGTAACAAATTGGTTACAATGTGAGGCCCCCAAGATAGCTAAGTTGGTTTATAACTCCAGTAACTATGGTTTATTGTACTTATATATAGTTAATGGATGTTAATGGGGTTTATAAACCAACTTATAACTGGGGGGGCACCACCTTGTACCAGAGGGTAATATCTTCCATCCCATCAGATTCTGAATATTGCACCTCGGTGAGCGGAACGTGCTGCAGCAATGGCAGGTCCAAATCTCCTCCGATGTGCGAGGACGTGTTGTGTTGTTGAATCGTTGAACCACTCCCATCATGAAGCCAAAGAAAATTAACTTATGAATACATACCTATACCATCATATACCCCATGTGCTTCATGTGTGGTATATTTGCCTACAAAACTGGGTGATTTTGGACAAGGGCAAATGTTGGTAAATATTCCAGCACCATGGAGCAGATGGGTACTAGAGATTCCCATGTATATCATATGCGTTTGTTGAACTGTAAATCAATTAGCATATGTTGCAATAAAAGTAACAACTCATGAAGAATATGTGTGCCAAAAGTAGAAATGAGGTACAGTAGCAGCAACAAGCGGCAGGTTCACTCCAGAGAAAATGTGGCATGGTATCCATCACAATTTTTGGTTAGTCGAACAGCCGCCACACTTGAAAAAAACCGCCATGCGTTAAGTTGTGATATTGAATTGAACCATGTCATATACGGATATAGAAAAAAAAAGGTCACTGGTCACTGTGTCACTATAGAAACCATACATATAACATATATTTGTGCATTTGTCTAGGGTTTTACATTGATGTGCATCCCCGGGATCGTTTATTTTTTTTTGGAATATGCATATTACAAGCCAGTTAGATTAGTGATCAGTGCGATATACCACTCTCATGGCCCCTGGGTTACCCTGCTTTCGTAAACTCACATAGCTATGGAAAGCATTGCCAACAGCTGCTTCGATAAATTACCTGCGAACAATTTAATGTTCCAAAGCTATGTAACAAAAGTACAAGAGAGTAAATCCACCATGAAATCCCATTATCTGAATCTAAATCATCCATTTGTTGATACTTCTTGATGGCTAAACTTTATTATCCAGTGAATTCAGTAAAATCAGCCATTAAATCCCTCAAAAAATCATGGACCAGGTCATGATATTTCTTGATGCTTAAACTACTAATCCTTAGTTTATCTGGGTATGAGTCAAAATTGGGTACCCCAATAATAGTTAGATGGTTAATACTAAGAATAGGCTAAAATCTGTGGTCCCAGGTCTTCAACTTTGACCCAACCCCATCTAACGTTTACCTTAAAGGGTATGATGACCGAATCGAACTCCACATCTCTCACCGTGTCATCGCGAATCCTGAATCCCAAGGGCACTCGGCTACTTGCCAATGCTCCCCACGCCGTGGGCAGGTCTCCTGAAGTCAACCAAGGGCAGCAAATATGGGTTGACTGTACTGGTTTGAAGCGATAAACTTCATGTGTTTCTTGATTCGGAGGGATTGAACTAATTAGTAGAGCTCAGGATTCAACCATCTGAAATGGATGAATGGTTCTTGGCAGCTGCAGTCTCTGGGGTCAAATGAATCTCTATTGATTTAAATGCAATTACGCGCTTATGATTTGCAGCCTTGAAGAAACTCTGGCCGTTTTCACAACCACAATTTCGAGCTCTTTCGGAGTTCTTCCGAATGACTGGCAACCTCTTGGAGGTTTCAACATGTCTCCGCAGCATGTCGGCTGAAACGTTTTATCCGAAAGCAGTCAAACTTCCCTGCAACTCGCGAGGACGCAACTTTTCTTCTGAAATTCGTTAGCGTTCAGGACCACCGGCTGTTGGCAGTCCCATTTTGCACCGGGCAGCACGTGTGTCAACAACGACATCGATCTTGGAAAGATGGTCTGCAGTAAAAACACAAAACATCTCCGCTTCAAAGTGGCGTCCTCCTGTTATAAGTTTATTAGTTGTTTGGCTTACGACCAACAGAAAAACTATATGTAGATACTGTATATCATTAAATATATATATATGATGTATCATGATATATCTATCGTACACCCAATCGTTCTTGGAATACTGTTGAAGCAAACATATCATGTATCGTGATATATCCATCGTACACCCAACGGTTCTTAAGGAGTAATGTTGAAGCAAACTATTCGCGAACGTGCCAAGCACCTGGGTGTAGGACCTGACCTCACGACACATGTGCTCAGCCCGCCAGCTGTGTTGAATCAATGCGCAGCGCTCAGTGACAGTCGAAGACACCATCGCCGATAAACTCGCGCAAAAGCCTCGGGGCTGGGCGCGCCACCAGGTGGGGCAACCAGGTTTGCTAAAGTGGTAAACATAATTTCAATAACTGTTGATTTTACGGCATACTATGTATATAAATATCCATATATCTACAAATATATATATATATATACAGTATATTAAGTGTGTATATATATATATATCGAACTAGATAACGGTGGCTATAAACCCAATATCGCTATATACACCAGTCGTTGGAGTAAGGGGCACCACACATCCCCATGACATTCCAGTCAGATTGGGACCAAAATTGCAGGGATTTCACAATAAAATAAGCCTGAGAAAAGATGTGTGAAGTGCGGTTGGATGTGAACATATACATGTTCTTTCAAATCTTGTCATTCAAGAAAAACAAAACATGACAATGGGCTCATTGAAACCTGGCTGAAGATAGTGTATATTATATATATATACAATTATATATAAGTATATATAATATGGATATAAAATAATATAAATATAATACTATATGCAGTGTTGGCTGCCCTGTAACGACTGTGATGACATCTCTCCTTTCTATTCCTTTCTGAGATTTTTAAATGAAGGTCATGAGACAACATGTCAAAGCTGGGACTTCACATCTTCAAATCATATCTGGTTGGTGGTTTTAACCATCTTGAAAAATATGAAAGTCAATGGGAAGGATTATCCCATATATTAATATATATTATGGAACAATAAAACATGTTTGAAACCACCAACCAGATATGATGAGTTTGTCTGAAACGGGTATACTCCTAATTTTGAGTCAATCGTCGTGAATCGTCATGTTTTTTCTCGCACAAAAAGCAACCTATTCGTTTATCGAACGCATTTCAACAAATTCAACTCTACAACAAATAAATCATTCGCAACAATCCAAATCGTTCTTCAGTAAAACCCTCATGTGTTCACCACTTTCACCAAACTCATTAGCTAAATCTGGGTACAGTAACTTATAATAGTTCACCAAAACAAAACATGGCCATTTGGGGATGATTCCCCTTCCCAACCATGATTCCAGGGTTCGGTCACGACGTGAGGTCACGAACATGTTTTTACCCAGCTATAGAAATCCCATGTTTTTTCCATAAAACCCTCCTGTTTTCACCCATGTTTCACCATGGTTCCACCTTGACGTTTCCGCTGACGAGCCACGCTTGCCCAGGCGTGTGCTCGGGCGGCCAAGTACTGAAGCACTCCAGCAGATTTAGCACGTCTTGAGCCTCGATGAGCCATGGTGAGCCATGGATCATGGATGAAAGGCACCCGATATCGACCAGTTCACCTCATCAAGAAATGTTACCCTCTGGTAAACTAACATAGCTATGGAAAATCACCATTTTTAATGGGAAAACTCACTATGTCTATGGCCATTTTCAATAGCTATGTTAGTTTACCAGAGGGTAGTCTTTTTTTGAATGGTTTCGCTGGAAGCGAAGCAACATATGAAGATTGAAGCATGAAAGGTCATGAAACCCGCACCTCACATTCGGATCTAGATGTGATTTATGATGGATCAGTTTGTAAACATATGGATATATGGTTCAAACCGCAACCTGCCTTGGCATAGGTTTCATCATCTGCAGGTACCTGAGTGGCGGTGCTGACTCGTAAGACGTGGGTATCCCCATTGATGGTTGGTTATCCCTCCCATCGATATGCATAGATATCCCATGAAAATGGTACCCTCGGATAAACTAAGATAAATATCGAAAATGGCCATTTATAGTGGATTTACCCATTAAAAATGGTGGATCTTTCCATAGCTATGTTAGTTTACCAGAAGGTAATTCATGATTACTTTCCTCAGAAAACCATGGGGTTTTCCACACCTATGTTTAGCCTAGGGTAAGAGATGCGAGCCATTGGCGGCCCCAAAGAAGTGCCAATAGGTCTCACGGTTTGGATGTCCAACAAAAATCAACGAAACCCATCCCCCTGATATAATGTTAACCGCCTAAATTGTCACATTTGTAAATCCCCTAAACTTACGAAACCACGATTTCTTACAATATTAAGGGAATTTACAAATGGGACAATTTAGGATATTAATGTACCACATATGTACCACCTAATTGTCCTATTAAACAACCACCTAAACTTACGAAACCATGATTTCTGGAGGTTGTTTAATATTTGGACATTAGGATGATGGTATTTGTTCATCTTAATCTGGATATGGACATAGCCCCCCTCCTGAAACACGTTCACTTGGGATCCCTGCAACCCTAGCGGCCAAACACTGGCCTCTTTGAATATGACATGCGTCTTGTATTTAAGGCACTATTTCAAATTATGTGCTCGCAAAAAAGATCAAAGCACCATTTTTTTAGGAACATCCAAGTCTTGATAGTCCAGATGGAGAGCAAACAGCACATACAACCTATTTATGGTGATTTGGGGGATGGTTCATTATTGTTTTAACTACATTAATCTGAGTAAATTATAATATTTCACTCACCTGAAATAAGGTCATTTTGGGATGATTCCCCTTACTAACCATGATTCCAGGGCTCGGGAGAACAGTGAGGTCGTGATTTTTCTTCACCACATTAATTTTCCTCCCCAAAGCTCTTTGAAAACCAAACTCGCCACATCTCTTGTTCCCTGGGTCCCCAACTCCTCGAAGCAAAGGTTCGATGAAGGTTTTCAGCACAGGGATCTGGCGGGAACCAGGGGGCCAACCGGGGGCCTGGGAGTGGATTTCCACATCCCCAATAGGCCTACAAGTCGTGGGGATCCCCCACATAAAACGAAATCGCGAAAAGTTGGGGTTCACATACCTCCAATTTCAATATGGTTCATGATACTTAGCTTATAACTATAGTTTTCATGGGGTTTGTAAACCACATTGTAACTAGGGGGCCAACATTGTATCAGTAGCCCCAAAGAAGCTGCAGAAAGGGTTTCACTTTGCCACTAAACCTTAGGATTGGATTTAACTGGTCTGTTTTTTTTTAAATTGAAAGGTTGCTGTACACTGTAAATTTAACCTTAAAATTGAGATCCCAAAACTGATTTTACTATTATGTATATATATATATATGTATGTTGGTATGCTTGGGTTCCATGATCTGTTATTCAATCGAAATGGGCATATCGGGTGAGGGGTTATAGGGGGGGTGCCCACAATCAGCTCATATGTCTGGAATATAATGTAAGGAATACTTATTAAATACCAACGCCATACCAAATGTACAATCCCATAATGGAAATAAAATGGGAATATTGCCAATCTGAATATCGAAAACATCCGCTAAATCTCAGTGATACTACTGCCAACACAACATTCCTAGCAATAAACATTCGGATAGCAATGGGTCATCAATACATGGGGTGAGCCATCAATCGCCATCTTGCTTCAAGTAAAATATTAAGTGAGATGATGTCTCTCAATCAAGAGACGCCGTCGAAACGCGTCATTGCAAACACAAATCAGCATGTTAATATATATATATATATATACATACATGTAAATGTATGTATAGATATTCCTTTAATAAACATGTATCTCTTAATTAAAAACAAAATTACTTTACTTCGTGTGATCCCCACCATGACATTTATATCTTCTGGCATTCTATCCGACATATCTTCTGACATTCTATTTGGCATTCTATCTGGCATATCTTCTGGCATATGATCTGGCATATCTTCTGGCATATCTTCTGGCATTCTATCTGGCAAATTTTCTGGCATTCTATCTGGCATATCTTCTGGCACTCTATCTGACATATCTTCTGGCATTCAATCTGGCATTCAATCTGGCATATCTTCTGGCATATATTCTGACATATCTTCTGGCATTCTATCTGACATATCTTCTGGCATATATTCTGACATATCTTCGGGCATATCTTCTGGCATATCTTCTGGCATATCTTCTGGCATATCTTCTGGCATATCTATCTGGCATATCTTCTGGCATATTTTCTGGCATTCTATCTGGCAAATCTTCTGGCATTCTATCTGGCATATCTTCTGGCATATTATCTGGCATTCTATCTGGCATATTTTCTGGCATATATTCTGACATATCTTCTGGCATTCTATCTGGCATTCTATTTGGCATTCTATCTGGCATATCTTCTGGCATATCTTCTGACATTCTTTCTGACATTCTTTCTAACTTTCTTCTGCACATTCTTTGTCCCATATCTTCCTACATGAGGTCCGGCAGGGAACACTTGGCATGGATACTCGCAGATGAGGTCCGGCAGGGAACACTGGGCGTGGCTGGTCGTGGTTGAGGTCCGGCAGGGAACACTGGGCGTGGCTGGTCGTGGTTGAGGTCCGGCAGGGAACACTGGGCGTGGATGGTCGTGGTTGAGGTCCGGCAGGGAACACTGGGCGTGGATGGTCGTGGTTGAGGTCCGGCAGGGAACACTAGGCATGGATGGTCGTGGTTGAGGTCCGGCAGGGAACACTGGGCGTGGATGGTCGTGGTTGAGGTCCGACAGCGAACACTGTGGATCGCGAGTCGCAGTTGAGCAGGAGGACGAGGAGGACAACGAGACGAGGAGGACAACGAGAGGAGGAGGACAACGAGAGGAGGAGGACGACGAGAGGAGGAGGAGAGGAGGAGGAGGAGCAGGCAACTTAGATAAAATCTAACAACCCTCACCTGGCAGGTGGGGAACAAAAACACGGGCGTTATGTCCATGGAAAACATGACATGTCGATGCGACATGACATGCCTCAGGTGATCCAAGCAGCTCCCGCATGGATGGCTGGAGCTACCTGTTATCCCTTGTGGTCATTTGCATGGGCACGCATGAAATCAGCCTACAAAAGCCGTCATCATATGACCCAAATATATATATATATATATATATATATCCACATATTTTTGGTCATGAAATTTGCTGCGTTCCCAACCATTTCCCATCCATCTCCCAATATCCCATCCCAGTGGCCACAAAACAGCCGTCCAGCCTCATATTCAGCCGCAGAGTTCATCACGAAGTCTGCTCCATTTTGATGAGGGAAAATCCAAACGCCCTCCGCACAACCCGCAGTTTTGTGATGATGAAAATATGAGTTTTGTGCCCTGAGAAAACCGTCAATGCCACAACTTCCGCGTTTTTTTCGTTGCCAACAATGGAAAAAATGGTGGCATTTATTCTCTATAGACTCTATGTTAGGTTAGGCAAGTTTAGCTGGATGGTGGTCAAGCTAAGCTAATAAGTGGGAAAATGGGGAGATGCAATTGATTTTTGTTGGACATATGACAAGGAAACGACCAACGGGATATGAAACACGGCTTTAAATTGGTGCACATGTTGGTGGAAACTCAATGATTGTTACTCACCCCCCCCATTTTGTTGGTTCAGCCACAAGGTATTGATGGTTATACAAATATGTATATATATATATACTGGTTGGTGGTTGACCTACCCCTCTGAAAAAAATATGAAAGTCAGTTGGGATTGCTATTCCCAACATATGGAAAAACATGTTCCAAACCACCAACCAGTATATATATTACAAAAAAAACTATTGGTTGGGTCCGGTATTTCCATGTATTTCCCTGCCGATTCCCATCTCAAAGGCTGGATCCCATTTGGTGAAGGCGCTGGCCTCTCCCTTTCTGACATTGTCCCACATGCCAAGGGTACGTGCCTCGTCGACTAAGGAAAGAGTTGACAGGGATGGCTGGATAACATTTATCTATATGTATTATAGTGGGGGTCTCCAAAGAGTTGCTGAGTTACTAGTGTAAAAAAAACATACGTTCTCTCCAACAGTTTGTGTTTATAGATGATCATAAAGAACACGCAACAGTAACCACAAAAAGAAGAACGCCACTATGACTATGATAAATGCCTGAAGAATCTCAAATATTTGCTTGTCTGCTTGTCTAAAACGACACTGGCCGATACCACACCTAACCATGCCATAGATGCAGCATGATAGAACTCACTTCCATTACAACATGCGTTTGCCCGCACATAAGGCACCCCCGAATGTGATGCCTTATGATAACATATAATTATATTAATCACCAACTTATAAGGGACCAATGATTATATAATTATTAATAGTTATATATATAATTATATATATATATATAATTATATAAATATATAATTATAATTATATATATCACCACCATTTTACCATTTTAACACATCAAATACCGTGGTACCCCCATTCATTTGATGAACATACCGTGCATCGCGAAGAAAATTCCCATGGTCTCCCCATGGTGTCGCCGCGGAACTGCTGAGTTCCCCCGGAAGAGATAGTCGCGGCACATCCGCCGCAGCAAGCGATGGTCCGTAGTCTTGACCTTGTGGAGTTCCATGGGAAACATCGAAGGCTTCAGTTGCCATAAATCACATGATATTAGCTAGATAATGGATATATGATATATGATGATATGTCATAGTAATCATCATTTCTGGTGGGTGTATATATATATATATAAATGGATATATATATATATACATATACTGGTTGGTGGTTTCAACCCCTCTGAAAAATATGAAAGTCAGTTGTGATTATTGTTCCCAAATATATGGAAAAAACCATATGCGAACCATGGTGCTGGAATACTTACCGCTCTATTAAGCCCTTGCCACCTCTTACCATTTTGATTTTGGTGATGATACTTTTTTAAATCTCAGCAAAAATCCAAAAAACACAAACTATGAAGATCAAAATTTTCCACAAATAGAGGGTGATGATTTTTCTTTTTATGCTGCTTAGAAAAATGTCAAGAAACAAAAATGTGAAGATCAAAATTTACCACATGTCACAAATCATTTTAAAAGATAAGATAGGTGGGAGATCTTGTCACATTTTTCCAATGGGATGCTGTAAGAGTGTCCAGTATGATTCAAAAGGTTGCTGTTCAAACAACATGTTGTTTTTGATGTTGGTTTTGGTGATGGGTTTTCTATTTGTGATTCTTGGAAAAAATCAAGAAACGAACCTGCGAAGATCAACATTTACCACATGTCACAAGTCATTCCAAAAGATAGGTGGGGAATCTGTTCACATTTTTTCGAACATGGGATGCTGTAAAAGTGTCCACTATGATTCAAAAGGGTGCTGTTCAAACAACATTGTGTTTTGATGTTTTTCCTCCATTATTCAAAAGTAATATCATACAATGTGCAAAGCAATTTTTTTGATGTAAGTCCCAGGCCCGTGCAAAAAAAACATCTATCATAGTTCATATTGCAGCGCCCTTTTTTTTTATTCTTCCGGATGCTGTAGAAGTATCCATTTTGTTTGTCTGGCGCTGATGTACATAATAGGTAACTACGGAGTTTTAAAGTCATTTGTGGTTGCCTCTTTTCAACCTGCCACCACAGTGATGCTGCAGCCCATATCGGACAGACTCAGAAGTTGAAGGAGGGGGGGTCAGGGCGACCAAACAAATACAGTAAGGCAAAAACAATCAATCAGATTCAATTCAATGGGTATTTCTATGTTTGATTTCGTTGTTTCCTGCTGACCTGCAGCCTTCAAGCCATGTGTGCTTTGGACCGCATCTCAATTGCAACTTGTGCTGGCAATGAGAACTTATCGCTGCATCTTGCTATTGCTGCTGTAAAAGTGGCTTCCAAATTGAAAACAGTTTCCACAGCTTGCTACCGCTGTAAAAGTGGCTTCCAAAAATTTGGCCAAACAATTATATATATATAGGTCTAAAGATATTGACAGGGAAACTGAGACATCGGTATTGGTATTGCTGCATACTTGCCAAAGGTATTCGATAATGGTGGCACATTGTTTTAAATTTCCTGTGCGGTGTTCACTCTTGAACTCTCAGGTCATCTTCATCGTCTTCGGTCGCTCGTCTCAAAAACTAGGTGGACTAAGCTCAGGGGGCTCTTAGTGCTGTAAAAGTGCTAATCCCCGGATGCTGTAAAAGTGTCCAAGCGGAGGGGGCTCTTAGCGCTGTAAAAGTGCTAATCCCTGGATGCTGTAAAAGTGTCCAGACGGCGCTGTAAGAGTGCTGCAAGGGTTGGACTTGAAGGGCGCTGTAAAAGTGCCTGGGCCTACAACATGCACTGCGAGAAGACCAAGAGTCCGGAAGCTTCAAGATCTTGCACATCAAGTTCAGAGGCGGGGTCAGCGGCAATATCCAGCTATAAAACCTATATAATAAATAAAAGACCACCCCACCACCATCCACTACCCATCCCATCCCGCCATCCACATCCCATATCACCATCCCACCCCATCACCAACTCACCCCATCACCAAGCCACCTTATTCCCATCATCCCCATCCCATCATCTATGCTTATGAGATAAAGAGTATAGTATACAGGCACAATGGCTGCAACCTCAGTGTCGTTCTTGCCAAGCATTGAACTGCTGCTGTAAGAGTGGCTACACATGGAAATTGAACATGACTTTCAATATCTTTCAATGGTATAATTCTGCTCTCAAGCATTGAATTGCCGCTGTAAGAAGTGGCTGGAAAGCAAGGTGCATCATGGCTTATATAGACATGACATTCTATGTTTTTTACACTTATACTTATACAATAGAAAAATATAGTATACGTATACAGGCATCATGGCTGCAACCTCAGCGTCGTTGTTGGCAAGCATTGAAACACCATTGTAAGAGTGGCTGGCACATGGCAATTAAACATACATGACTTTCAATATCTTTCAATGGTATGATTGTGCTCTGAGGAGTGATCTGCGATGTTTTTCCTCACAGTCGGCGTGTACCTGGTCAGCACTGATATCAGAAAACTGAATGCAACTTACATGTCTAATTGCGATTGTTTCATGGACACTCTTACAGCGTCTCCACAAGACAGTCTTGCCCCAAAGCCTAATTTGTAGACACTTTTACAGCGTCTACCCGCAAGATGCAGTGCTGCAACATCTTTTTTGCCTAGCGGAGTACTGTGTGTGTGTGCGATGTTTTGTGAAACATGGCGCAGCCAGCCGCCCGTGATCGTGATTGATCTGTGCTCCTGCTGCTGGGCTAGTTGTGCTATTGTGTGCCGCTAGTTATTTTTTCAATCACTGGGGCTGGATGCGCTGGATTTGCGCTTCTTGCCCTTGCCACTCACATTCTTTGGAGCCGCACACTTGACCTCTGGAAAAACATGTGAGCAAATCCCCCACTTATCTTTTTAAATGACCTGCCCTTTCTCTGGAAACAAAAGCCCTGCCTTTCCGGTCTCTTGGATTCTCTCCTTTTTCTTCGCAGCCTCAGCTGCCTTCTTTTCCTGCTTCTTCAATCTCTTTTGATTCTTCTTCCATTTCAGTTCCTGCCAAAGACTGACACATGCACACACAGGAGAACAGAGTTGAGTTGGAAAAACATGGCTTGACTTGACCAATCGCTGGTCTGTAATTGCCAGCCGTTTCCGGAAGTCCTGGGCGGTCTGTGCCACTGGGGCTTGATAGATCTTGACTATGTCCAATAGAAGCACGCTGCAGCATTCAAATTCAGTGCCTGGCCTCACGTCTCATGAGGCTATTTTCCAACTCCAGGCGGCGAATCTGGTAGTTTTTCCAGAGATCCTGATAGGGGCAGCAGCTTTCAAAAGACACAAGCAAAGACAGGGTCACACCTTTCAATCAACAGACAAAAACATTGCAGGCCTGCATCAGTTTTTCATTCTTCTTCGCCTCTGCCATTTCTTTTTTCCTAGACTCCTGACAACACCACGAAGCACCGCAAAACATTGAAGCATAGTGCCATGACAATGAAGACAAACATTCTTGATTTCCAGCCTGTGCCTGTGCGAGTCTTTCCTCCAGGTCCTGTTGCGCAATGTTATGAACAGTGCGTTATCACAAAAACTTGAACTGGAAGACTGTTCCAGCCTGGATCCTTGCTTCGTATGCTGCCTGACAGACAAAAAAAAGATGCGATGCTTTCAGACCATGGTGTTTGTGAGTGAAAAATGACGCCAAGCTTCCACTGTTTCCAACACATGTTGAATTCCAAAATTCCGGGGTGTGGATTTCAACATCAAAATGCATCATGCACTGGAAGCAGAAACGAACACGCCTTCGCCGCATTTGCCATCGCGGTCCTCTCCTGTGATCAGTGTACGTTGATGGATTGCGTGCGTGGGATTGAAATTGAGTCACCAATGAAAACCTCATGTTATGATGTGCCATGAGAAAAGTTTCTTCAACACCTCACCACAATCCCTTTTTCCCAGCCTGGTACTGGTTCTTCCAGTAGGCGGCGACGCCGCTTGTCTGCTTTGAGGGCACTTCGAGCTCCACCTGGTGTTGCTGCTGTGTCTGCATGCGAGCGCTTCGAGCTGCGCCTGGTGTTGCTGCTGTTGCTGCTGCAACAGTTGCTGCTGTTGGTGCTGTTGCTGTTGGCGGCTCTGCTCGTGTTGCAGCGACTGCTGGTGCAGCACATGTTGCGCGGTGTAAAGCGTGTGTCTGGCGGCCTCCTTTGCCTGGATGCTCTGTGCCATTTCTCTTCGCTGCTGGCAGGGATTGTGCCGGTGGCCCCTGCCCGTCGTTCGGCTTTGTTGGGGTCGGCGTGGTGGGGGCTTTGGTGACATGACATGTGGTAAATTTTGATCTTCACATTTTTGTTTCTTGACATTTTTTCTAAGCAGCATAAAAAGAAAAATCATCACCCTCTATTTGTCGAAAGTGTTGATCTTCATATTTTGTGTTTCTTGGTTTTTGCTGAGATTTAAAACAGTATCATCACCAAAATCAAAATGGTAAAAGGTGGCAAGGGCTTCATAGAGCGGTAAGAATATGCACACCAACATTTGCCCGAACAAAAGTCACCCAGTTTTGTAGGTAAATATACCATACATAGAGCATATGGGATGATTTTTTAGGAGTTTAAGAAGTTATGACCATTAGCAACCATGAATAAGCATTGATAAAGGATTGTCAGAATTTATAACCACTAATAACCATTAAACACCATACACAATCTTTGATAAGCACTAAATGAAGGTGTTTGTCAGTTGTGGATCCAAATACTTTCTGAGGATGTATTTTGTTTTATGTTTCGGGGTGAAGTACCTTCTCAGGAAGTGTTTGGATCCATTAATGAATTTCAGAAAGGGGTATTAAGAATCTGAAACCATCTGAAAACCATTACTAACCCATGGCCCCAAGATCTACCCAGCAAAGTTAAAAAGAAAAAACTGATTGCTGGTGCTTCGCCAATCCCAAAAATAGGAAAGTCAACGGAATGATTCCAGAAATCCAATGTGGCTGGGAATTCCCGAACTCGATGGAGCTAAGGAAAGCTGGACAATAACTTTTAAATTGGGGATATCTTTATTTCTGGGAAATAGCAATCGACGTAAATATTTGGGATATCTTTATGTTGCACAATTCATTGTACTTCATGACAAAATGTTTCGCGACATGCTATACCTCTGTTCTCAAATAAAAGACATGAGGAAGTGTCTGTGCAGTTTCGTGGACATTTATGGTTACTTGGAGGTTTCCTAAAATGGGGGGGTAAACCCCCGAATCATCCAAAATTAGACGATTTTAGCATTGAAACCCATGGTTTTGGGGACTCCCCATTTTAAGAAACCATCATTCATCATTCTAGAAAACAATAGAACTAATGATGAATAGAACCATCATTCATCATTCATTATTCTAATCCCAATCATGGCTTATTTATTGGGAAACAATAGAACCAAATCTGCCGTCCCTGGTCACTTCGCTGCTCAGTGCTGGACGCAATTGTGATCATCCAACTGCGCGTGGCGCAGTTACGTGATCGGCTGCATGCTGAAACTGGCTGGTTATTATATGGTTAATATAATGTTAATATACTGTTAATATATGGTTAATATGTTTGGTTACTATATGGTTAATGATGGTTAATAATTATCTGCTTGGTGGTTGACCTACCCCTCTGAAAAATGATGGTCTTCGTCAGTTGGGATGATGACATTCAACCAATATATATATATATATATGGAAAGTCATAAAATTCATGTTTGAAACCACCAACCAGTTTATGTCATCATATGTCATCCAAACGGCTAGATGTGAACAGTTTTCCCCATGTTCGTACCAAAAACCTACGCGGATTCCATATAGAAAACATAGATACACATGTATCATAAATATCATCTGGTAATTTAACATAGCTATTGAACATGGCCATCGAAAGTTCCTTGATTTACCGATATATTGAAAATGGTGCTTTTCCAGTTCGCAAAGTGTAAGTTCGTTTACCAGAGGGTAACACATGTAATTCTAGTAGATTCTAGTGCTAAATGGAACAGCCAACCAGATCAACCAGGATCGAATGGACCTGGCCCTTCCATCCGGCTACTTGACATCCGGCATGGCACCTGCATGGCAGTCAAGGGCGAGATGAAGATCTTGAAAACTTTGTTCACATCCACTGCCTGCCGAGGCCGTGGATCCCACGTGGAGAAGGTGAAGTGACCCGGTAGCCAAGTCCGTCCAGTTCGTCCATAGTCCAACACTCACTTCCAGTCGAAAATCGTAGAAATTGGTAACATTAAACACAAGATACAGCTAAACTACATGGAAAACTATGGGTGAATCCCAGCTAGCGAGGTGTGAGTACCGGGTTAATATTAGATCTTGCTGAGAGTTGGTACTCGAATCAACCAAGCAGATTTGATGTTTACCCTTTGTTACTATAAAAAGTAACTTTATATCAAAATTGTATGTATATACTTGATCTGAACATCTGACCCAAACACTGAAGATTCATCCTACCACATGTTACTCGCAAACTCAGAAAGCCGTAAAGTACGTTCTCTCAAATTACATCTAGAGAGCTGATGAACAACAAGGTTTGCCCAAGAATGGTAGCGAAAAACGGCGATTTCAATGGGAGAAACGTGGAACGACACCCCTTTTATCGTGAGCCAGAACACAGGAAAAGGTTCGCCAATCTCAGGATAATGAGAACATTTCCCCACAGAACATCCACCATCAACTATCATGTCAACCACTTAAACATGATTATCACCACATATATGGAGGTGTCCACAAATGGGGGTACCCTTAAATCATCCATTTATAGATGGATTTTCCCTTATAAACCATATATTTAGGGTTACCCCCATTTATGGAAACACCCATACAACAATCATACTTATTAAAACATAATAAAAATAAACTATGTTACTTCGAGTGATCCCCACTGTGACCATATGGTGTTCGGGTCCAGGCGTGCAGCATCCGTTGCTGGCAGAGGAGGAGGAGGAGGGAGTTGCACCTTTGTGAACATCTAGAGACCCTCACCTGGCAGGTGGGGGAAAAACAACACACAAAAACAGAATACACAACACAAAAAAAAACATATCATATTGTTCGCTATGCATCTAATAACTATCAACCAACAAGAACAAATAACCATCCCACAACCATCCCATCCTCTTTTCGCCTGTGCGTACATGGGATTGAGGGCATGAATCCCTTCGATCACCAAGATCCTGCAGATGTCAGGGTTCCTGATCAAACAGGATGATTTATAGGGTTTCAATGGGATTTTAATGGTATTTATAGGGTTTCAATGAGTTTTTTAATGGTATTTATAGGGTTTCAATGAGATTTTAATGGGATTTGATGGGATTTAATGGGTTTCAATGGGATTTAACTATCCAAAATTGGGACTGACATTTGGTTTTTTCACCATCAAACATAGAGAGTGCGGACCATCAAACTTTTTTTTTCGTGTCTAAAAAAAGCGCATGTACAAAATCAGTGATTTACTATGTCGACAACCAACAGACATTGCAATCATGACAATGTGGTTTTGTCCGAAAATAGGGTATACCTCCAATTATAGCCATTTAATAGGGATAATGATCATTCAGCATTGGGTAAATGGGGTACACTATTTTCAGACAAACCCATGTAAGTGTGGGAATGATGTCGTCATGAAACCTGGGTACTTTACCAGTACTACGCCGAGTTTGCCAACGAAATGTGCTGTGACTTCTGCATCCAACTCGATCCAACTCGCAGATTGTTTGTGTTTCTTGGTGCTCTAGACTCTATACAATCTGGGGCTCCCTAGATAGCTGAGTTGGTTTATAACTCCAATAACTATATGGTTTATTGCTCTTATAACTATAGTATTCATGGGGTTTATAAACCAACTTGAAGTCAAACATGTTGATTGAAAATGCTACAATATCGAGGCTATAGCTGTTAAAAATCAAGGATTTTCGCAATGTTTGATTACCAAAGGGTATATTCAATCTTGGCTAATTGGTGGTTGACCTACCCCTCTGAAAAATATGAGTCAGATTGGATCATCATCCCAACTGGGAAGGGGTTTCAATAAAATTCCATGGTTCCAAAGCACCAACCAGATCATTTTTCCCCTCATATTTTTTCAGGGGGGAAGGGCAACCACCAATTTGGATAATAAAAACCAGGGTACTGGATGGTGCTTTGTGGGATTTCCTGCTATTTTCAGTACCCGGCCTGGTCAACGTTTACAAAAAACTATGGAAATATCCACCATGCTATCAATGGGTAAATCCACCATGCTATTTACAGGAATTTACTATCAATGGGTAAATCCAATTCTATGAATATACCCTCTGGTAAACGTTTACAAACAACTATGGAAAATCACAATTTTCAATGGGTAAATCCAAACTTGTCACAAACTTCACAAACTTCTACCGGGCCAAGGTCACGGATTCCCACAACAAGCTGCCGGCAGTCCCGTTGGGAGGCAACGCATCAAACTTGTGCCCGTCCCTGCCATGGGATTCGGAGGAAACTGGCGTTTAGTGTTTACCAATCCTGGCTGGGTATCGCGCATGATTTTTTTTCGGAGAATAAACTTGGAAAAAATTAGTTGAAGATGTCATTACGTCTTTTTTCCGCTTCAAACAATCCAGTGGACATACGCGGGAGAATGTCTGGGATTTGTATTTAACAGAGTCGCCAAACAGGGGCATGTAATCAATTTCCCATGGTGAGATGTGTCATATGTTTATGGCCAAGAATTCACTCACAAACGGACCCAAGGTCCTTGGTTTCTCATGTCAACTCCGCCCCACAAAATATATCCTCCGGTAAACTTGGCAATGGACAATCAACAATAATGAGATGGGGCATTCAATGGGAAACTCATCTATAAATGCTACTACCCATATGCTCCATGTATGGTGTATTTACCTACAACTGGGTGATTTTGTTCGGGCACATGTTGGTGTGCATATTCCAGCACCATGGGTTGCATATGGGCTAGTAGAGGTCAAAACATGTCAAAACAAGCCCGTTGCAAGTTTCATGGCCCTGATTTTGGATCCGAACTGATCAGTGGCATAAGGCAGATCCATTGACCCTGCAAGGTATCATAGTTTGGGGTACCCCAAAATGAGATGACGTATCATAGCTATAGACAAAAATAGAATGTTTGATACCGAAATCATCTATAAATGAACAATTTTCGATAAATATGTTGAATGTTGTTGAATTACCGAATGGTAATATTATACACCGCTATATCCCCCCTAGAAACTCTGCTTTGATATTGGATCTATTCATGAATTTGGGGGTGCAACTATTGACGCTATTTCATATTGGGGGGTGGGATTATAGTCTATAATAGTATATATAATGTTAATTACAAAGAAAAATCACCATTAAGACATCAATGACATCATTATTGCTTATATCACCAGTTTTCAACAGGACTTTGAGGACCACAGGTGACAAAGACATGGCCAGTTTCACCCGTCTCGGTACCCTGTCTTCATATTGTACACCTCGGCCCAGTGGTACGGAGGGGATGTGGAAGGGACAAGAAATGCAGGGTTGGAGAACAAAATCGGAATAACCCGCCGGTAAACGTGGCTGGCTGGAAAATCCCCTATAAATGGAGGTTTTGATGGGAAATTGGTCTATAAATGGGTAGTTTTCAATTACTACGTCTGCTACGTTTGATTATTGGAGGGTAGATAGCATCACACTTTCATATTACCAAGAGAACTATTATTACAAGCACCATCTATGCATGGCATGTTTACCTGCATTTTCCACAATGCTACCCTGTGTATGCAACACGTCTTTCAAATTCTCTTAAATCCAAGTAGACCAAGGCAAGGTTGGATATCGATTTTCATGTTTGTTTTCACTGCTCACTAGTGGTGAATTAATTCCTCCCTTGGGGAAACTACCCATGACATCCCTTTTATGTTCAGGCTCCCTGAAAAACAATGGCCAAACACCAAACTCTTAAGGACCATACCACGCACCACATGCTGAAGATACATCTTCATCTCCCAAGGTTTACTGTGACTCTACCCATGTTTGTTGGCTAATTGCCCACCATTCCCCCGTCTTTTTTCTCAGATTTCCCAAAAGGGTTTCCTGGTTTCCCCTTCCTTCCGGAACAACAAAATGGCGCAAAATGAGCAGAATGCTGAACATTTCCACCAGAAATCTGTGAACCCTCAACTTGTCACGGGGATTCTCTTGCCTTCAGCTACCTGTTTTTTTTTTGGTGGCTTCGTCATCCATGACATGCCATGGGAACCCTTACAATCGGTATATAAATCTCTAATTTTGATGACCATTCCCCAAGAATTTGGCAATTTACACCAAGTTTTGACCATGGCTCATCTGAGTTTCTAACTGGTGTCATCACAGACTTGCCAGCAATCAATGCCTGGGCAGCTATGCTACTGCTGGGGTTATCTTCCACAGGAAACATACACGCTGGTGCACTGCAAATAGCTGGATCAAGTGGGGTCAACAGACATCTGCAATTACTTTAGGTAAGTATAGATAAGCTAGATAAGTATCAAAACTACTAGATGGTGCCTCAGTTCGGCTTCACGCCACGATGGCAAGCCCAGATCCAATAGCTATAATAACTAATAACTGTTGGGTCTGTGGCAAATATGATACATACATGAAATATGTTTTTTTCATGGGGAAAACCATAACCATCCATAACCCAACAAACATAACTATCATAACTGAGGGGCACCACCGCATGTAGGGATACAGCAATCCTATTTCAAAACAACAAACCGCTGGTTGAGCCATGGCTGGAAAGTTTGGTCATCTCAAGTAGGAATGACAGACAAACACCTGAGAACCCACGATGGGCCACCTTTAAATGGTCATAATCCATCATAATCATGATGGGGGCACAATGATTATGTTATCATTATAACTGTGTAATGGCCATAATAATAAGATGGGTACATGACACAATTATTCATGATCATGAATGACATATTAGTGGGATCAGAATCCATGTCATGTCATGATAATTCATAAGATGCGTAGTAATATGTCATAATCCTCCATTTTATCAAATCAACATCCCATGTTTTCAGATGCGTTGCAGGTAAAATACTGCCAACATTCGCACATGCCCAAAACACTGAGGTTGCAACATTCAAGTGCTCGCAAATGAGCCTTAGTTTTTTCCAATGCATTCAGAGCGGTAAACAACATGTTACCCATCCGCTGCTTACTCCAAGGTCAAGTTGTTCTCCAACCAAATTGTCCTTCAGCATCCAAGCCAGTGTGACTGACACAACTGCTGAATCTCCAACTTGAACAATCTTATAATTATAGTAGAAATGTCACGTGTGCATCATTTCTGAGCCCTGCCCATTTGGATACCTAGCTAAGAGAAACCCTGCATGCCGATTTTTTTTTTTACAATCAACTCTTATTCGGCAAAATTAAAATTGTATAATCCATACATTGCCAAAGTGACCAGTTGCTATACATACCTATGGTCCGTATTTATTTTGGGGGATAGTGCCATCGTACCTTCCCATTTTTGACCATCCATTGTGGTTCTATAAACCGTCCTTTTTGATGGTAAAACCAACATGTCATTGTTAAATCAACATGTTTCATGGTAACTGGTGTTTGTTGGGCTATAAACCATCCTTTTTCATTTAATATCATTTAACCATGAAACAACAACCATAAAACATGTTCATTGTTAAATCAGCATGTTTCATGGTAAAAAAAAAAACACTATGTTTAATGCTAAGACCACCATTTTCATTGGTAAATCATCATGTTTCATGGTAAAACCACCATTTTTTCATGGTAAAAACACATTTTTTCATAGTAAAAACACAACTTTCATTAGTAAATAAGAACCTTTTTGGGGGCCTGGGACCTTTGGGATCCGGGACCCCCAAACACCGAGCGACTCCACGTCCATGGACTCGATGTGATCGTAGTCCACATCGGAGCGCTGCTGCCGCGCCTCGAGGGATGGAGAGTTTTAAATGGGGGGACATAGTACTTACTAATCAATTACTATATGAATATCTACATTACATTGTTCTATTAAGTTTGTAGATAGTACATTACATTGTTCTATTAAGTTTTGTAGATAGTACATTACATTGTTCTATTCAGTTTTGTAGATAGTACATTACATTGTTCTATTAAGTTTTGTAGATAGTACATTACATTGTTCTATTAAGTTTTGTAGATAGTACATTACATTGTTCTATGAAGTTTTGTAGATAGTACATTACATTGTTCTATTAAGTTTTGTAGATAGTACATTACATTGTTCTATTAAGTTTTGTAGATAGTACATTACATTGTTCTATTAAGTTTTGTAGATAGTACATTACATTGTTCTATTAAGTTTTGTAGATAGTACATTACATTGTTCCATGTATAATATTCATATATAGTTATTGTTTAGGATAATGGATATTATCAATGTGATAAAAAAATCTATGAATAATTTGAACTAAGTGGGGTTATAGGGACACACTATCCATTTAAAGGATTTAAAGGACAATCAAATCCCATTTAAGTATCCCATGATTATGGTGAGTGAAATGGTAAGTAAACTAACATAGCTCCAGAAAATCCCCACTGTTTATATATGATTGACCTGGTTGTGATTTTCCATGGCTAGGTTAGTTTACCAAAGGGTAACATGGGGGATACACTACTCATGATTATGGGATTATAGGGTTTTATAGGGGGTTGATCAATTGAAAGGACAATGAAATCCCATTTGAGTATACCATGGCCCATGAGTATGCCATTATTGTGGGAGTTTATAGGATACCAATTGGGATGAAAACTGGCATATTAATGAGATAATACTATGGTCTTATATGGTTTAATAGGGATGACAAAGGGATAATGGTGGGGTATCATGGGATAAGAATGGAACGATAGTGAGATTATAATGGGATAAGAGTGATTTATGGGATACTAACCATTGTGATTGTCCGGTTGTTAATCATTACTATATATGGGAGTTTGAATGGTAATAGTTTGTCTGAAAATAAGGGATATTCCCAAAATGATGAATTTAGTGAGAACATGTTGATCAAGCATTCAAGTTTTTTGTGTGACCCTTTTTTGAACAAACCCATTTTTCGAGTTTATATATAGGACAAAATTTGGACAATGAACGATATTAGTAAGAACAATGACACAATAATCAATCAACTTTAGAGTATAATTGAGATAATTACAACTGTATATTATAGTTGAAAACATGGTAAGTTGATAATACCCTAGTGGTGAATTGAAAATAGTACACAATAGTACTATGGTTTTAAGTGTGCTTCAATAATTTAATAGTGGTAACAAAGCAATAACAATGGGATAACAATGGATTTACCCTCTGGCCAAGACTGATGGGTTGCTCTGGTATGGCTATGGTATAGATGGCCAATTTAGTTGAAGAACATACCTATTAAACATGGTGGTGTTTAGTAGCTATGTTGAGTTACACCAGAGTATTCCAACGTATTTGTCACCTTTCTCTGAGCATATGATGCCTTTCTATATACATGTGTGTACTGTATATGTTTTTTGTTTGCATGGTGCTTTGTTCATGTAACGTCAACTCCGGATTGATCTGACTGACTGACTGACTCCTAATTGGGAAGTTGCCCCAAAAAGTAGTGATCTGTGATCAAATCGACAAGTACAACTATTAGAATTGCATGTGTGCCTATGAATATGAAAAACTTTGCCTTTACTAATCTGGGTAAATTAAGATAAGAAATAAGGCTTATTGAATTATTATATGGTTCAATTGGGATGATGAACACTTGAACAATATTGGGGTGATTAACATATATTGGGATTACCATATTACCATTATATATTCTGATATATGGGATGATTAAATTTAAGTTACCATATTAAACTTAACATATATTATTCCAATCATATATTGGGACCATCATTTACCATTAGTGTTGTATATTAACATATACTAATCATATATTTACCTTTATTTACTATATTGGGATGATTCCTATAAATCAACTTTTTCCAGGGCTCAGTCACGACGTGAGGTCATGGAAAAAATACCCATATATCATCCCACGATATTCCCGTCATTATACTACCATGTGGTTAAATCACCATTTTTCTTATGGTTTCCTATAGGTATCTCCATTCATATATATATATATAATTATATCTACATGTATCTATCTATCTATCTATCTATCTACCTATATCTATAAATATACATATGTATATATTATGTATATATATATATTTTTTCCTTTGGGTTGACATGTTGACTTAATTGCACCTGACTCGACCACAACATCTCCCAGCGAAGTCGTCAGGCCTGGTACTTTGGCTGGCGAGGCAAGGGAAGATAGTAGTGATCAACCTCAGCAAGCAGAGGTCGACAGAGGTCGAGGCTAAGGTCTACATGTCGACAAAATCCAGGTCCATCACTGGAGATAGATGGAGATAGGGCACGGTGAAGCAAAAGATTAAAGTACTAAAGTATCTGACCATATGTAATCAAGCTTGACCCAGTAGGAATGAAACAAGTTCATACTAGGATGCAGGACTGAAGATGACTAAAACAACCCAGTATTACCATCTTGTTATTTAACATAGCCATGGAAAATCACCATTTTAAATAGGTAAACCATCTATAAATGGTCCATTTTCCATGGCTATGTTAAATAACCAGATGGTAATTATAGGACCTCAATATTATAATATTGTTGTCATTTCGGACCTTTTCAAAAAGGACTGAGACACTCAGTGAGTTGGACTAAACGAGTCCATCGACTGCAGTCGACGTCCACATAGGACTGAAACAACTCAGTACATTGGAGTCGATCAAAACCAGATAAGACCTTTTGATAACACGACTGGTTCAGTAGACATGCCAACATACATATGTTTTCAAAACTATGATAAGAAACCAACGTCACTCTAACGTCTCTAACTGTGCTGTTTCGGCAATCTTGAAAACCTGGAAGATCCTGGAAGATTCGTTTGTCTCCCCAGCGGAGCACACATTTTAGTCACTATGGTTTTGTATCAAACAGATGGACACTCCATCCCAAGCACCTTCCATAGGTCTCAGTACTTAGAATACTCTAATCAATGGCTGGTTGGTGGTTTCAACCCCTTTGAAAAATATTAGCCAATGGGAATGATTATCCCATATATTATGGAAAATAAAAAATGTTTGAAACCACCAACCAGATGACTTGGATGATTTGGGGTAGCCCATTTTAAGAAGCCTCCCATCTTCAGGCCACCGGGCCGTGAGTGGTTTGGCGGCATAGCCATTGTTCTGCAGATACATGCCTCACGGCAGCCGGGCGCTGAATGCCCTGAATATATGTAGTGATCTCCAAACGTCAACATGTTTTTGCGTGAGCACCATCAATTAGATACCAGTAGTACCGCGCAAGGCGGTGGCGGAAGTTTCAAAAATAGGGAACCGATAGGAGAGGTTGGTTGTTGTGAATCACGGATGGCAGAGCGAAGCCACTGATGGATCGAAAGGTGATTGATATCTCCTCACTTTCTCTCTTTTTTTGTCTCTTTCTCTGATTATCTACCTATCTACCTACCTACCTACCTACCTAGCTATTTATCTATCTATCTGTCTATCTATCTATCTATCTATTTATCTATCTATCTATCTATCTATCTCACTCACTGTCTGTCTGTCTGCCTGTCTGTCTATCTACCTGTATATCTACAAGCTTGAAAACGAAGCTATTCTGCGAGACGTCCTCAGGTTTTGAACTTGACAACATCAAAAACGGAGCAATTCTGCGAGACTTCCTCAATGTTTGAATTTGACAACGTAAAAACGAAGCAATTCTGCGAGATGTCTTCATTTTTCGAAGTTGACAACATCAAAAACGAAAGAATTCTGCGAGACTTCCTTCAAAAATGGAAAGTTGAGTGCAGAGCTGACGGCCTCGTACCAATGCGTTTTGCGATTTTTCCAGTCCATGTGTCTAAACTACTGCGCCTACCACGAAAAAGTGATGCCAGGTCATACGAAGTGCTGCACCTGTCACGCAAAATCATCTCAGCAAACCTGACGATCTGCTCCAAAATGCAGCTGCTCTCAGGAAATCAGCGCCTGGACCTCCTAACAGCTCTGATGAACATGTCTCCTGTAGTGCGCCTGCCGCGGAAAATGCATCTTTGCAGATCCTCTTCAAATGTCCCACGCCTGCCATCGTTTTTGGAAATGCTACAAACCCTCACGTTTTGCTCACTTTTGACAAGGTCCACAATCCCTTGCGCCTGCCACGCAAAAGCACATCGGAACGTCCAAAAGTGGAGCTAACATGTGGTGTTTTGTACATTTTGACTTCGAAATGTGCTTCGCGCCACAACGGCGTGCACTTTTTCGACATCTCAACTTCCAAAAGTGGTCGGAGCATGGTGTGTTTTGTACATTTTGACTTCGAAATGTGCTTCGCGCCACAACGGTGTGCAATTTTTCATCTCTCATCTGGCCAGATGGCTCCGCACCCGCCGCTTTAGCAAGCCTACTTTTCGACCCTCCGGAGCCACAAATCATTGGAAAGACACAGTGTTTCGCGACTCTCCTACCTTTTCGCGCATCTGCATCTTCTTTCTTCTGACTCCTTCTCTTCTCTGATCTTCTCTCTTCTACTCTTCTCTTCTCTCTGACTCTTCCCATCTCTGCTTTTCATCTGTCCATATTGTCGGAAGTTTGACTTCTAAACTTCCTTCGATTCTCCATATACGGCCCATTTTTTTTATGGAATATATGTTACAGTAGATACATCAGAATTGATCACCTCTAATTGTTTGGGACATAGTTATGATATGTTTACTTTAGGTCCCAAAGATCCAAAATCAGCGGGTCAAAAAAAACAGTTCATCACATCATTTACCCCAGCGTAACCAGTGCGATGTGGTTTGCACACAGCATTTTTAGATCATTATCATCATTAGTTTACCCAGGAAAAACCATGATTTTTTCAGTATTCTTAGATCATCATCCCCATTAAAACCCAGGAAAACCATCAGTTTTCCACCATCTTTTCGTATGTTCCCCCTAGGCTATCTATGGGACCTCGCTTCAACGCGCTTCAAAGCGCTTCAACGCTGGACCAGGACGGCGCTGGGCGTCGCCACAGAGCTTGGTGGCAAAGGTGGTCTTGCCCGAACTGGTCGGCCCGGCGATGCAAATCACCTAAAGGGCCGTCAGGCCGCCAGGAACGAAAATATGAATCTCCAGAATACATCATTTAATAAAGAGGAAGAACGATTGATATATGATATGATATAATACCATGTGATATAATGTGATATGATATGGTATGGTATGATTGTCGACTGATGTCATAGGAAAAAGGCCGAGAAGAACAAGTAATAAGTTAAGAAAAAGTTGAGAAGAAGAAGAAGAAGAGGAAGAAGAAGAAGAAACACAAAATCCACTTAGGATTGACATATGTTGCGTAATTGGTGGACTCTGGAAAATCCTGAGACTTTGTCACCGTGTTTCTTGCTGTCTTGACGCTGGTGATATCCCTGAAAAACAAACAGCAACGTTTTCAAGCCGTAATGTACCTCCATGTTCCTAAAACTACTTGTCCAAACTATTTTTTCGTAAGTTCTAAGAATCGGTACCTCCATTGAATCCATCTTCTTTAGGTTAAAAGGTCAGGAATGCACATCAAGAAACCTATGAGCACAACCTGTATATATAAAAATAATATTAAAAATTGTTAAACCATACTTTACTTAGTTTACTATTAAACATAAAATACACTTAGTGCAAGAAACTTATATTTCCCTTTTCATTATAAGTATCTAACTGTATATATATAATATGGAACATATATGGACGAGAACCGAAAACAACAGCTCTTTCTTTTGGGATAAGGCACCTTCACAGCCTTGCCGGCAGCAGATCTCTCCTTGACCTGGCAAATCGATTCGGGTGAAAATCCGAAAACAAGATATGACACGGTTAAGAGAGATGTTCATATATCTTGTCTAACTGGTGATTTCAATCCCTCTGAAAAATATGAAAGTCAGTTGGGATGATTATTCCCAATATATGGAAACAAAACATGCTCCAAACCACCAACCAGTTTATCTTGTTTAAGAAAAAAAACAACATATCTGTTTTGAGTTGTTCATTTGTGATGTTCATAATCAAACATATATGACTAAGGGGAAAAAAACAACAACACAACAACATTATGATTCTCACAAACCAATGCATTTTGATGCATTTTGGTTCAAACATCCCAAGAAGTTCTGCGTTCACACAAAAAACGTCCGACGAACCAACGAAGCGCCCAATCTAGATGCGGTTAAATCATCAAAAAAAAACAGGGAGAAAATCACACCATGGGCAAAGTATAGTTCCCACTAAAGGCCAAACACAACAATGACAACTACCCTCTAGTAAACTAACATAACTATGGAAAATCACCATTTTTCATGGGTAAATCCACGAACTAAATGGCAATATGTTAAATTACCAGAGGGTATTTCCAAACTCATTGCGAGGTGGCTCCCAAACATTCAAGGCCCGCTTTGCAAAGACAGAACACAATCGTTTCAAATATCATACACTTTGCCTAGAAACCCTGGTCTAGTAATGGATCTATTCATTTTTTGGGCCCAACTATTTGCGGTAGTTCTTAAAATTAGGGGGTGGGATTATATTACCATATACCATCTTAATTACCAGGTAAATCACCATCAAGACATCATTATTGCTTACTTCACCAGTTTTCCACTAAATCCCACAGGTTCTAATTTCCGTCCTAGTTTTTACTTGCTAAATCTAATATGAAGCACAAGAAAACAGTAACTTATCCTCCGGTAATCAAACATGGCAATGGACAATCACCTATGGAGGTGTCCTAAACTAAAGGGCTACCCCAATGTTCATCGATTTTTCGTATGATGTCCATGGGATTTCCCATGAAATAAAGCGCCATTTCAGGATGATCGTCCCATGCAGTGAAGCCTCTGGCGAAACGCTGCCTGAATTTGTAGACGATCTATTGAAACATATTGAGACTATCAAAGAGACTTCAAGAAGACTTCTATTTTTTTCCTGAGCAATGGTTAAAATCCCTAATATTTATAGAATTTATAGATGATCTTCCCAGCATAGGGGATATTCCAGCCATGGCATTCGAAGGACAGGAGGGTAACTCGCCACCTGCGCTACAATCTCGGCAATCTTGGTCTCCTGCCGGAACTCGCAGGCCAAGACCTAAGTCCAGTGATGATACGACGGCCAGTGGCCGTCGTTTCCAGCTGCGACAGGTTCGGTTGTTGGAAGAAAACACCTAGTTGCGAGGAACTGCCAGGATCTGTTGGGTTTGGTTCAGAATTTTAGAAAAATAAAACATGCTCAGAAATCTTAGATGTGAAATCTCAGGACACCAAAGTGAAAGAAATAGGCATTTGGAAGCGCGAAAGCCATCGTCTACTAGAGGCTGGAGAAGGAGCAAGGAGGCCCTAGAACCGAGCAGCTTGGAAGGCCTAAGAAGGAGCAAAACCGAGCAGCGTTATCATCATTACCCATAGGATCCATGGTGCTGCTATATATGGTAACATGGATCCCATCAATATACCCCCAATGTTAGTATATATACCAGCACCATGGATCCTATCATCATTATCATCCAATGACCGCATGTCCAATCGCGCCGTTGCTCGATTTCTGGGTCGCAGAACGAAATCCTTTCGTCCTCGACCCACTTGCGACAGGTGGTTCAGCTCGCCGACGGAGCGCACCTGAAACGCCATGGATAGCCGCTCCGGTGTCATCAGACATGGCAGGTTGGGAAATCCCCTATAGAAATGATGAAATGCAGGTTTTATGTGGTTTTATTGAAAAAAACAACTATGAATATATATATATATATATTGATTATCTATGAATGGGGGATTTTCCAGCCAGCCACATTTGATGAAACCGGAGGATACCTTCAACATCTTTAAACATGAGCTGGGCTTTTTGGTGGCCAAAAAAGAGGGTTCGCAGTTAGCTACCTCGTCCCACTCCCACATCAAGCCGAATCTCTGGAAGCCCAAGCGTTCACCCAGCCTGATAGCCTTTGCAGAAGTTCTTGTGGTCCGTATGCGAGATCAACAACGCAGACCTCTCAACTGCAACGGATTTAAGGGAGAACCAGTGAACCAGGCCAGAGCTGCGGAACCAGGCCACACCTGGAACTGTTTCAGCAAGGTTTTCAAAACATCAACAACAAAACTAAAATCCGGTTGGCATATGGCACAGTCTCATTTCTGAACTCAGGATCCATGCTGATTCTGCTCAGGAGGGGGTTTTGATGGGGATATGAATTCTTGCATCATATCTCTCAATAGATTCCAATGATACAGGTTTGCGACCCAGTTGATGAGGCTCAACAAACACATCCAAATACCGTACCTCAATTTACGATGCGCATTCCTCTGAACAAACCATTTACATGACTTGTTGGATCATCCCAAATACCAGCCATAATCCACCCTGACAACGCCAATTGAAAATAACATGTTCAATAGGAAGACTGCACGTGGATAGACATGGGGCACTTTCCAGGTTTGATTGCCATTGGCTGCTCCTGGCTGCATGATTGCCATCTGGAAACCAAGGCTCCCCACTGCAACTGATAGTCCTCTGTGTACGAGGCCACCTGGCGCAGTGACTGCTGGTTTCAACATGTTTCAACCCTTCTGAATACAAGTAGGTAGAGTTGTCCTAAATCTTCAATGTTTTTCCCACAATTGATGGCAAATTTCAAAAAAATCATGATTAACCCTGGGATAATTTCGGGGTAGCCTGTTTTCCGACAACACACATGTTGCATTGAATTGCAGATCATTTCGTGTCATAGTTCCACATGTTTTTTACCAACCCAACCAGCACATCACTGTTTTGCTCTTTGACGCTCTGTTGTCGGTCAAATCCCCATAAGAAATTCTCGCTGTTGCTGGTGAAATCCCGATTTTATGATTGCTTAGATCCCCACCAAGGACCCTTTGTTACTCGCAAAAAAAACATTCATAGATCTTTGTTTCATGATGTTGAAAAAAGTATTCAATCAATTTTCTTGCATTGAAAAATTGAAAACATGTTTCTTGATTTCCTAATTCTATCCCGCAACCTTCCCGCAACAGTTATGGACTGATATACCAGTGATAAGTACTGAAATAACCCCATAATAATGGAATGTGCAATCCCATTTATAACAAAATATAACAAAATAAAAATAAATCAAACATTTCTGGTTTGTGGTTTCAACCCCTCTGTAAGATATTAGTCAGTTGGGATTATTATTCCCAATATATGGAAAAAATAAAAACTGTTCCGAACCACCAACCAGATTTATAACTTATAACCAAGAATAAATAACACACTATACCCTCTGGTTATTTAACATAGCCATGGAAAATGGCTCATTTATAGATGATTTTCCCATTAAAACCTCCATTTATTAGGGATTTTCCATGGCTATGTTAAATAACCAGATTTATAACTTATGATCATAAATAAAAAGCACACGATAACCCATAGGATCCATGTATGGAATATTTACCTACATTGACCCCTAAAGTAATTTAAAATATTTTCCCAATGTAGGTAAATATTCCATACATGGATCCTTAGGGTAACTAATAAATAGCTAGAACCCGCAGCTTTCACCAAGACACGAAGCCCGTCATCTCCTTGCAACGAACCAAGGCGAAGGTTCCTGCCTCGCTATCGATTGACAAAATGGGGTTGTGTTTTATTTATAGAGGAACCACTGGTTGGTGGTTTTAACCATCTTGAAAAGTATTAGTCAGTTGGGATGATTATTCCCAATATATGGAAAATCATAGAAAAAATCCATGGTTCCAAACCACCAACCAGACAATGAATTGTATCATTGTAGCGATAGTAGCTACATGGATCTCAACGGATCCCAATGGACTGTGGATATTTTAGATTTTCACCAGTTTGAAAAATCTAGAAACATTACCCGGCCTGGTAAACTAACAGTTTGCGAACTTGAACATGGCCCAGTCGAAATAGTGAGTTTTCCCATGAAAAAATTGTGATTTTCCATAGTTACGTTAGTTTACCAGAGGGTATATACTTGAATGGATTGTGGATGTTAATGGAGCTCAATGGATTACACAGCCCAATAATATTCATGGATTAGTTATGAACAGGAACTAGTACATCAGTTACCATATTGTAGTGATATATATATAATTCATGGATCTGGATTGTAGATATTTCATGAGATTGAAAATCTAGAGGATACTGAATTTTCCCATTGAGATCCATGAGATACTGGGTTGATCTCATTTGAAGCTCAATATCTATACTTCCTTCAAGCCCAATCTTGTAGAGGATATTGGGTTTCGAAGCGATCAAATTCATATTGGGCTTTCCGCGCAATTTTCCCATCGAAGGATGGAATGCTTGAGATAAACTTTGGACGATGAATCCCAAACCAGGGAAGCCACTACTGATACATTAGACCGCCCAATGCCCCAAAAAAAAATCAAAAAAGGCTACTGCCCACCAGTCGAGCCACCAGTCATAGATTCATAAGTTAACTTTAAGAGAAACAAGAGTCAGCTAATTATATACATTTATATACCATCTGGTTATGACTACCATAGCCATGGAAAATCACCATTTTTAATAGGTAAACCATCTATTTCTATGGGCCATCTATACCATGGCGAACTGTTAGTCATAACCAGAGGGTAAGTCCCCACCAGAATCCAGACATATCCAATCCACGCACCCATCATCTGGTTGGGCCAGCTGCACAGACCCACGAAACCATGCCATCACCGGAAGGGTGCTGGACAATTTAAGCATCAAACATGGGGACTTAGAATGACTTAGATATGGTTTAATGAACCATCCTGGGAATTTGATTTTGGCCAACATAACTCCCTGAATAATTGAATAGCCCACATAGTTCGGCACCAACAAATGAATAGATCTATATAATAATCCAATACACTCCGCCAGGGTTTCGATTGGCATGAAAAATATCAGTGCAAGCGGGGTATGGGGGTGCCAATATCACTCAGCTGGCACACCATGATGATCCGTAGATTTATATCATTGCATTTCCACAGCGAGTGGTATATATCTGGGTAAATTAGAATAATTCACTGACCTGAAATAAAGCTTCTTTGAATATAAACCATAATGAGGATTCAACGTGTTAATCCAGTTTTATTATAGGTAAATTATGGCAATTCAAATGTCAACTGTTTGGAATTTACCAATAGAACAGGTTGAACAAGTATTTAAATACTATCAACCCCAATTCTGATAACGAATAGTCATTATCTCATCACTTTTCGAGGGTAACTCCCCCAAATCAATAATTAAGGTTTATTCATCCGGGGTTGACATAGTTCCCTAACTGTGGTGAACAGACCCAAACAAATCAAAAAATGTTTGGTATCGGTATCGAAGTATTAACATATCAATTCCGAACCACTTCGACTGCTTATTTATATCAACTTATAGTTTCGAGCCTGTGTTTCCCATCAATTCCACTTCATCTCCAAACCATAAATTGACATGTCTGCCATCCTGGAATCTGCTGATCCAGCGAAAGCCATGCCCCCAGCCACTGGGTTCCACAAGGAACCAGCTAGATGAATCAGAGCTGCTGGAGCTGTGATGGGATGATCATCCAAATCCCAAAGCTGCTGGTGACCGATTTTTTTTGCTCGCTACAAGGTGGTGCCCCCAGTTGTAAATTTGTTATAAGCCCATGAATACTAAAGATATATCACCTATAAACCATAGTTATTGGAGTTATGTTCACCAACTTAGCTATCGAACGGGGGCACCACCGTGTATCATTTTTTCTGACAAAGTTCTTCACCAATGTCAGGTAAGAGCATGAGATGCGGCCCCCAGTGGAATTGGAGGCAACAATTCTTTCTGGCTTTCCTGTGTTGGCCCAAGGGGTTGACAGTTCAGTATACTGTTTGGACCATGCCTTAGGGCCTTTTTGCCCGGCACCAAGAACCGCCTGTGCCACTCGGTTGGTAGCTCACCTTGCACATAGGCATCTACCATACACCCAACAGCTATTGGAGGTCTGATACAACCAACTTAGCTTAAGTCAACTAGTATCAACTATAATAAAACATCTATACATATATATATATATCTACAAGTCACCATTGGTTTCTGTTGGTTATCGTCCCTTATTTGTTGCTTTTCACAACGGTCCCACGGGCCGGGCCTTCAACGCTGAAGCATTTTCATGCAACTCAAAGAGGTTCAAGCGCAGCACCCCGTGGCACTCGTAGCACTGCACCTTTTTGGGACAGACGAGTTCAACGTCATCACAGCCAGATCCATTGATGGTGGATGTAAGGGGTAACTATCCCAAAATAGTTGGGTTCTGTCGGATTCGTGAAATATGGTAATTCATCCAGATTTGGGGAAGATCTATGAATTGCTTCAAGAGGAAACATATGCAGGAAGCCATTTTCATTTCAAATGACATATAGGTATAAGGATGTTCAGTGATTTTCTACATTTGTTTCAAGTGACCAAGTCACTCGAAAAATGTCACCCACTGATTTTTGAGTTGCCATACCACTTGCTTTATCTACTCATTAAATGGCATACAGCAACAGGACCAACGATGGAAACATGGACCCTCCGATTCCCCGTATTCAACCGCAACACCGGGACTCAAATTGCCGGAAACCTACAGAAATTGGCCGTGGAAACCACTGAAATGGCTTATAACTGGTGATTTCTATGGGATACATTGAATTCTTTCCACTGGTTGGTGGTATACCTACCCCTCTGAAAAAAATGATGGAGTTCGTCAGTTGGGACCACATTATTCCCAACTGAATGAACAGTCATATAAAATTCCATGGTTCCAAACCACCAATCAGCATTCATCAATGTCCCCTACCTACATTTGGGTGATTTTGTTCGGGCAAATGTTGGTAAATATTCCATACATGGAGCATATGGGTTATGGGCTTCTTTCAGTACTTAGAACTGCTATACCTCGGGCCGGTTCTGGCTGGATCCAGTTCCACACAAAACGTAAAGGGTGGTTGATGAACATAACTCCAAGAAATCTCCAATAACTTAAGGGTTTGTAGTAGATATATCGAACTAGTTACTATGTTGAATATAAACCAACTTATAACTGGAAACACCTTGTATTCATCAGTATTGATCGCTACCAGTCACTATTCTTCACTGGTACTGTGATGAAAAGATACCCCGCTTTCCCATCTCATGTTAAATACTAGTTGGTTGATAGACTTCCCTAGTATGTGTTTTTGTGATTTCCAATAAAGTAGGTAGTAAAAGTAGTAGAAGTGCCAACAAATTAACATCTCAACTAGACGATTTTGTTCATGGCTCATCGAATCTATGGTTATTCATCATTAATTATCATTGTATTAATATTATGATCTATGATCTAGTATCATCTTCATTTCATCATATGGTGGTTTCCATAAATGGTGGTACCCTAAAATGGATGGTTTCTAATGGAAAATCCATCTTTAAATGGATGATTTAGGGATACCCCCATTTCAGGAAACCTCCATATATTGATATCATTTCATCACTAACCTGAGTAAATTATAATATTTCACTAATCTGAAATAAGGCTATGTGGGGATGATTCCCCATTTACTAGCCATGATTCCAGCGAGGTCGTAGTGAGGTCGTTATAGTTTACCCAGACGAATACCAGTTTTCATGACTCTACCCTCTGGTAAACTAACATAGCTATTGAACAGGGCCATTTAATTATAGTTTATTTACCCATTAAAAATGGTGATTTTCCATAGTTATGTTAGTTTACCAGAGGGTGCTCCCCATATTTTCCCCCCTGCCCCCCCAAAAAAGAACACCATGGACCCAGTCGCCGGGGTGCCCGGTGGCCTCTGTCTTGACCCGCGAGGACAAGAGGCTGCTGGCAGCTGTCAAGTTGTGTTCCTGGAAGTAGGACACGGCCTGGCCATGTGGCTTTGGGCGGCGGCTTAGGCCTGGGGACTATGAGAATTGTTGAGAAAAACATGATTTTCCTGTTATATATATATATACATATGTGAGAAACCTATGACTTAAAAATATGTATCCGGTTAAAATATGTAAAACGACTAAAAAAAACTATTGGGATTTTCATTTATATAATTTAAACCATCTTTTTTAAGCCAATGTGTATCATTCAAGTCATTTCTTTCAAAGAACTGATGGTAAATTTATCATGAAAACGGAATTCATGGGATTTTCCTAACATTGTCAAGAACATGGGATGAAGCATTGCTGGGGTTGTTGTACAACTAGGACACAATGTCACATGATTCTGACTCATGACTCACTTGCTCATTCAGATGAGCGCCCCCTGAAAAAAAGCGCATTCCCAATCTTAGATACCCTGCAAAAAACGGTTTCTGATTCAGCTCAACTTGTTTTCATTTGAGCGGTATAAAATGTGGTTTCTCATAAAATTGGGCTACCCCCAGATCATCCATTTTAGTCGGATTTGCCCTTATAAGCCATCCAGCTATTGGGCTACCCCCATGTCTCAAAAGACAATTCAGTTGGTTCCACCCAAAGTTGGGAGATAAAAATGGCCTAATGTTTTGAAACCATTGCGCAGCAACGGTTTCAAGACTAATGCTCTGTATACCTGCCATCCTCAACGAAGGAAGGGTAACAACTCATCGAGATTAAGATACCCATCCTGGAGATCATCGAACATGGGCCGGAAATCTCCCATGTACGCAACCATCGTTTTCCCATGACATATCGTAAAACAATCATGTATATTGGAATTTGCAGCAATGATAAGAAAAAACATGAGATGTTCCATTGTTAAAGCACCATGATTGGTTTTAAACCACAATTAGATGGTTTTAAACCAGCATTATTTCTTGGAGTTTCATGGTTAAAACATGTTAAAACCAGCGGTTTTAGGCGCGAAGCCGGATCGAAATTTGGCGCCTTCTTCCAGGGCTTGGTCACGCGATAGATGGTCTCTTCTGAATCCACCAGTTCCAGCAATTTCTTCCGGATCTGGTCCACCTTCAGTGGAAATCTGGTTGGTTTCAACCACTCTGAAAAATATTAGTTCAAGAAGGATAATGTCAAGTTAGGACTAGAAATCTACTAGGACAATATCTGGTTGGTGGTTGACCTACCCCTCTGAAAAATATGAAAGTCAGTTGGGATTATTATTTCCAATATATGGAAAAATAAAAAAAATGTTCCAAACCACCAACCAGAAATTTCTCTGGAAACTGAGGTGGAAGACCAGCATAATTGAAAATGGTGGTTTAACATGGTTTAAGCATGAAACATAGTGAAAAATGATGGTTACAGAAAAACTGGTTGGTGGTTGACCTACCCCTCTGAAAAATATGAGTTCGTCAATGGGAAGGATGACATCACATGTATTATGGAAAAAATGTTTGAAACCACCAACCAGCCTACATTTGAAAATGTGCTTCGTTGTTTTTTCAAAACTGTTCTTGACAACGTCGAACTCCATGCTTTTAGAAGAGGATTTTGGTAAGTTGCTTCTTCTTCTTCTTCTTGCACATGAACTTCGGCTTCTGCTTTTTAAGCTTGGAAATCTTGGAATGACTTCAGTGCTGGGAATACCCATCCTGCACAAAGACAGCCACTGACCAAATGGAGACCGTGTGCATCCTGGTTTCACAACCGAGTGTCAAAACGTTCATCCAGAAAATGAAGCCGGGCCTCCTCCTCCGAATCGGCTCCGCCCTCGAGTTCATACAAGAAGCCTTGTTGACGGAACATGATTGCGGCAACGGTTTGCTGGTGAAATTGCCACGCCTTTCACCTGTTGGATGTGTTTTAATTGAGTGAACAATACGTTTGAACTTTTTGCATTTGCCTGGATCTTCAAAGGATTTGGAATTGAACATCCTGGTCTGGAGGTGTATGCGATGCACGTATTATTCACATGACAACGTCACAATCCAAACATATAGCCTCGACTGCCGACTGCCGAATCACACTGCGACAACTGAGACGAGGACCATTTCCCAAAGTGTGTCCTCTGGGCCATCTGCCAACTCCCAAGGTGGTTGCACCCCCAGTTACGTTTGGCTAAATCCCAACTGTTCATGGTTAAATCGCAATGACTTAGCCATTTATGAGCTACAATTGGTGAACCCTTTGTTACCATCTCATGGTTTTAGCCACTGGTTAACCCATTGATGTTCATGGTGGGTGAAATCTCAGCTGTTTCATGGTTCAACCCAGCATCTTTCACCCATAAATCCCACGATTCCCACCATAATTACTGCTTGCTGCGAAGCGGTTCCCCCTCGTGGAAAAATCATGGAGTGACGTTCGTCAGATTTTCCAATCCCAAGTATGAAATGGAAAGTCATAAAATTCCATGGCCCCACACCACCAACCAGATGATATTTTTTCTATGATCAAACTCACCATCTGTCACCTTTTTTTTATACAAGGTGGTGCCCCCCAGTTATAAGTTGGTTTATAAACCCCATTAACTATAGATATATCTACCATAAACCATAGTTATTGGAGTTATGTTCACCAACTTAGCTAACGAACTGGGGCACCACCTTGTAGGTAAACAGCACCATTTCTGTCACCGTTTTTTGATCGCCAGCTCCTCCCCGCAGCTGCAGTTTGGGATACGCTAACTCCGCAGCGACCTCAAGGGTTTCCCAGGTGGGAAAACAGACCAGTAACAGGCTGGCTTTTAATGTTAGATATATGGTAAGCTTATGGTGTGTATATATATATATATACTATATTATACTATGATTATCTATTTTATATTCTATTATATTCTATTATTATTGATGAATCTAAGATACCATTTTTTAGTCTTCTTTGGTGGTTCTCACTATTATGCTTCCAAGTTGGAACTTCCAAGTCATAATTCCGAACAGAAAGTGGGGTTTCAACAAGAAGACAGGTAAAACCAACCAAATGAGTTCTTGATAATTTGATCAGGCTATGGATGCCTGAAAATGGACCACTGACCCGGACCCTCATGGATTTTGTGGTCCCTGTTTATAAGTTGGTTCCCATAAAAAAAAAAACATGTATTGTAAACCAATCTATAGCCTAGTTGTGTTCCACCAACTTACCCATCAACAAAAAAAAGGTACAACCCCCCGTTCTTGTTGGTTCAAGAAGTTTCAATGTTTCGCGGACTCTCGGGCCCCGGGCCGACACCAAGAACCGCAAGGTCTTGCGATAGAGGTCATCCGCCGCCCTTTGTTCCTGGCTGGAAGGACCCTTCGTTAGCTGGCAACAGATGCAACGACTTTTTTTCGTTGAAGATGTCTAGTTCTATGATGTTCCCATCTGCTCCATGTATGGAATATTTACCAACATTTGCCCGAACAAAATCACCCAGTTTTGTAGATAAATAGACCATACATGGAGCATATGGGTGCGTCAGGATATATTGAGATGACTATTCACTACACAACCTGAATAGTTCGGCCATGTGGGGATGATTTCCCCGCATCCCAACCATTATTCCGTTGTGACGTAGCGACGTGAGGTTGTTAGAATCAGATGGTCGCTGGTCAAACTGCAGCCAGGAGAGCCGCCATTGCAACCGCCACCTGATTTTGAAGCGACCAAAGTTGTCTTCCGTTTCAAGGCTTAAAATCTGAGCACCGCGGATAAAAGCACCACCATGTTAGTTCCAAAGGGACATTGAACCGCCAAGAGGTCCCATTTGATGTTTCCTGACCCGTGCTGAACGCCCATGAGGGCCATGAATCTGCCCTCTCCAACTTTCCCAGGGCATGCAGATCAGATTCGATTTACCAACATTTTAGGATAGGAACTTAACTTTTCCATACTTTTCCAATATGGTGTTATATATGAGTATGTCTGAAAATGATGTATACCCAAAATCCACTGAAAATGATCATAATGATTGTATGGCCACGGATTGGGGTAAGTACGTACCTTATTTTCAGACAAACCCACATTTTGCTTAAAGAGATTGCTGCAAGCCAGTCATGGACAACACCTTTCATCTAAGCCCCAGACACAGGCCCTTGCGCACCGCCAAGCACCGCGGACCGACTTGAACAGAAAAAGTTGAGCAGAACGGCTGTGTCTTGGGAGATGGCTGAGAAGCATTGATCAATGGATTGGTTTACGTGGTTTGAAAACACTACCTTTACTTTTTTGAACTTCCTTGGGGTGCAGATTATGGGAATCATAGTCCAAATCAAATGAATAACGCCTTGTTAAGGGGTTAGATCGTGGCCAATCAGACTGACAGCCTCCAAACAATGAATTTATTTCTAAGCCGGTTAGTAAGCATTCCCACTTGGGGAAGTATGAAACCACCCAATCTAGTCGCTTCCCAGATATGGGCCTATTAACTATCATCAAGCCTTACTAGTTGGGGTTCTTTCCAGAAACGGGACGTCCTTAGGTTTTCATCAAAAACTGCCTGCGGCCCACTTCAATTGACTAATGGCGTTCCAATCTTTTCCTGGCTGCGGCACACGAAGCTCGACTTTGGCAGATTTTAAGTCTGACAATTGGTATGTTGATCTGATGCTTGATGATGATGCACCAATTGTTCATGGTAAACATGTTACAATTTGATTGTTAAACCGTGCAAACCACGATTGTTCACCATTTTTGATGCTAACATGATCCCCCTGCAGGTCTTTAAAAAGCCTCCGTCACGCGATGTTTGTGAACTAACAAACCATCAAACCTCTGGCAGAGGCATGGCATATCATGGCATCTAGCAACAGACCAGGTCTTTCACGGCTGCAACGGCAAGCCCCAAATTATCATAAATTATCCCAGCATTAGCATCTTGTGTCCAACTTGCACCCCAGCACTTGGGTCCCCCAATTCCATGCCCTCTTCAGGGAGTCAACGCAATGTCTCAAAGTTGCTACCCAAAAATAACATTCCATTGTTAGTTGATGGTTGAAAAACTTGTGAAGAGTGATATCAAGTGATTTTAAAACATGTTTTTGAGGGTTACCCTCCGGTAAACAAACATAGCTATTGAAAATGGCCATTTATAGTGGATTTACCCATTAAAAATTGTGATTTTCCATAGTTTTTCGTAGGTTTACCATAGGGTATATCTTCAAAACATACATCAATTGATGGCTATAAGACAAACCGCTGGATAGTTGGATTTCCAGTCGGCACCCATGTCAGCAAGCCATCACACTTAGCTTGCGGGTCGAATGTGGTAAACCATCCCCCAAATGAAGGCAAATGGGATGCATATACCATCCCCAAATGGTAGGTTTCTTATTGGGTATAAAACCCAACTAATCAATCAGCCAGTATTCATTAATCTGGAGTTGACAGTGCCAATTCTTGTTGCATGGTAACTTGACCCCCACAGTTGAAGTATGAACCTATAGTTTGCAATATCGTGGAATCTGCAACTCAATAATTTGAAGTCGCCAAAGATTGCGCAGCAGAATCTAAAGTTATGGCAATACGGGGCTTTCTTAAATGGTGGATCACAAATGGTAGATCCCCAAAACCATAGGTTTCAATAAAGTGATCTAAGTTGGATGATTTGAAGGGGACCGCCACATGGTGAAACACATGACTATGACATGATATGAAGAATCATGTGGCACAATACTTGAGTATCATTTATGTTTCTACAAAACGATCATATACTTTCGATACACAAAGCATTTGAGACCTTTACTTGGCATAAAAGTGTGGGCTCATCTCAGAGTGCTGGGGTTTTCCAGGACAGCTCACGTCACGACAGGTACTTCAAGCTGTGCACTTGCTGGTCCCGTTGCGGCAGGTTGCCATACCTCAGGCGTCAAGCGGAGTACCGATCGCCCCCCCAACAAAACTGGTGATTGTTTCTGTTTAGCCATCCATTTTCTGGGATGATGATTATTGTCATTATGACTATAAGAGTGAATGATGACGAAGATGACGGAGATGATGAAGATGACGATGATTGTGATGATGATGATGATGATGATGATGATGATGATGATGATGATGATGATGATGATGATGATGATGATGATGACAAAGATGATGATGAAGATGATGATGATGATGATCATGATGATGATGATGATGATGATGATGATGATGATGATGGTGGTGACGACGATGACGACGATGACGATGACGATGACGATGATGATGATGATGATGATGATGATGATGATGATGATGATGGTGGTGACGACGATGACGATGACGACGACGACGACGACGATGACGATGATGATGATGATGATGATGATGATGACGAAGATGACGAAGATGACGGAGATGATGATGATTATGATGATGATAATGACGACAATGACGACGACGATGACGATGATTATGATGATGATGATGACGACGACGACGATGGCGATGAACATGATACTGTTGACCAGTAAGTATCACATGTTGCGTTCAATCTATCCTGCCTGCCTCAACATTCTTAAAATTCTTCTGGCACAACGCACCTTTGGTGTGGGCTGTTTGAATTCGAAGACCTATCGCCATCCAAATATAAGCTGATTTGGGGCTAACATGCTGATTTGGTCGCCTCTTAGAACGTTACATCCAGACGTCATCCAGATTTCTATATATATATATATTCTATATACTGTGAATTCTATGAATTCTATGAATTTCATGTTCTTTAAACGATTTCAATAGCTTACATTCAAATTCTGGCGAGTTCTTCATGTCAAATTCTGGCGCCACAGCATTTTCCCACAGCCCTTGGCCAATTCAACGAGTTGACCCGCTTGGACCCGCCCTCAGCTCCGGACGCATAGCTGGAGGAACCTCATGGAGACAGGTTCAGCCGATTTTGGTGAAGCGGGCAGTGCGAGGACCGAGGAATCATGATTTCATAAGTTCAATACATGAAAAGTATTGAAAAGTCGTGACATAGGGATGGCGGCTTGTTTTATGTTGTTTTCCCATAAACGACAAATGTCAGATTGTTTGATGGTTTCCCTTAAAAAGAAAACAGCCTGGCCGACGTCGTCTCGGCGGCACCTTGAAAACCGAGCCCGCCAGCCTGGCTGTCGACCAGTCTGGTTCACTTTCTCCGATCTCATCATTGCCATCTACAATGGGTTTCATGTCATGGTGGTACTAATAGGGTTTATGGTAGAATGATGTAGAATCTATAGTTACTATGGTTTGTGAACCAACTTCTAACTGGGGACACCCCCTTGTAGATTTTGAAACAGAGATGGAATCCATTCAAGGCATTTGGATCTTCCTACCAGTAGATTCTAGATGTTCTATGATTTTCTTACAGATATTGAACATTGATACTTTGATTTGCTAAATGCCCCCAGAAGACATCAACTGATACACATACCTAAATCGATTCCCCAGGGAAATATTGAGCTATGGCTAAGTCCGAAAAGGGCTAAATGTGGTAAACCCAATGCCATAAACCATCCCCAAGTTGCAGGTTTATCATTAGGGATACCTCTATTTGGGATGATTTTAATCAATCTTATGTAAAATAACCTCCCCTTGATGAACGGGATGGTCTTATATGTTGTATGGCATTGGCTTTACCACATTTTACACTCTATACATGCAAAATAGTGATTCATCACTGGATATAGGGACACCCAATTGTCAGAGAAACCCACATATATTGGCCACAGGTCGCAGCAACATCGACTTCTCAACGCAAGCAAAAAAAATGATGGATTCCCACCGACCAAGCTCCAACAGCACATCCCATGGAAGAATGATCCAAACAAAATGGATGGGGCAGGCTCCAGCTATATCATCTGTCAAATGATTCAACTCTTGGTTTGTGAAGGGGGGTCAGCCGGTTGACCCTCTTTAAACAAATGGGAAAGAGGACCCATGACAAACGGCAGCAGGCCATATATTTAGCGCATGTAGCCTTTGAGTTATATACATCATTCACCAGGGAATCTCACCTAATTCCGCAAGTCCGAGATGTGTGTCTCTTAGAATATCCGGATGAACAGAACAGTTCTCGAAACCAGATGTGGACAGCAAAGGGTGAGGATTAAGAACTGAGAAGTCAGGTGAGTGGTCACAGTTCCCGCAAAGTCATGGCATTGAAAGGTGATGCTGGAAAACACGGCTCGTGACCCCTTGGCCAGAGCGAAACTGGTAGTTGTGGACAATGGAAAAATAAAGTATAAGAAAAAACATGCCCGGAGAAGACGTGCATGTGAAAGTGCGAGTCAAACTCAGGTGAGTTCAGTAACAAGTACTATCAAAAAAATCGACAAGGAGACTTTCTTGAAAAGTCTTTCTTGGTTTGGCACACCTGCTATTTCGGAACTTTAGATTAGATCTGGGTAATTAATGTGCGATACTACGTTACATATCCCATCATGATATCCCCATGAAATGGTTGGCTTCATACCCTCCGGTGCCATTTACATGGTTTTCCTGTATACAGCTGGTGTCATTGTGGTTGTTTTCTATAGCACTTTGTTGCTTAACACACCATATGCATATACCGTCATATACAAGGTTTGTTATAATCCCCAAATGGCAATTCCAGATATATGATATGAAACCCATTTCGATGAATTATATTATTCACCAAGCTGAGACTTGCATAAAATCATAAACTTGCCGCCATTGTGAAATAGCTACCCCTACATTCACCATCATTCCACATGGGCGTGTCTGAAAATGGTGTATATCCCCATGGCAGTTTTGCCAGGAACATCAATCAATGGCATATGGTAATTTCAGGATCCTAAAATGGAGGTACTGTACCATGTAAGGCCATATGTTGTGGGGATATCCCTTACATAGACCTTATATATGGTAGATACCCCCAATTTAGGTTCCTGAAATGACCATTGAATCAATATTACCCACATCAAATTTTGGGGTCCACTTTCAGAGAAACCCATATGGTTATGGATCAAAACCCTGCTGCCCTACACCAAAAAACATGCTGGTTGATGGATATTTATTCCCCAGAACATGGTAATAATATCTTGCCTATGGAGGGGGACATTCCTTGCACTAGAATATGCCTTTTCATTAGTTCTAATTTCAAAAAAAATATATGTTTAAATGGTGGCTTCCATACATGGAGGTACCCAATAGCTGGATGGCTTATCATGGAAAATCCATGAAACTCCAATCTATAAATGGATGATGACTGGGGCACCCCCATGACTGAGGAAACCTCCGAATAGCTTTTTTAATTAAAAAGTCAAATACTTCCCAGATTAACCCCCAAACCACCATGTTTATTTGGTATGGTTACCATTAAAATTTTATATGTCATAAACCATCCCCCAGTCATCACAATTTTTATAGGTGGTATAAACCTATAAATATAAACCATTCCCAAATCGCTGGTTTATGGCATTGTTTTACCCACATCCCGAAGCACCAACCACCCTCCAGCACCTGCGCGTAGCTCGTCCGACCAGCTGACCTAGAGATCTCGAGTCGCGCTTCCAACGAATAGGACGCCCACAGTTGAAGCCCGAAACACCAGCTATAAATGATTATAAAATAGTTACAAAAATGGTTATGAATGGTTATAAATTGTTATAAATGGATATAAATTGTTATAAATGCTTATAAAAGGTTATAAATGGGGTTATCAGTCCATAAATGTGGTTGTAACTGACTTAGAACTGGTATTCAGACCATAGTGCATGCCAGTGCATGCCATGAATTTTGGCGGTTTCGAAGATTCATCCCGTCCCCTGAAAAACAAACAGGCCCCAAACGAAACCCTGATGTTATGGATCGATTCAATCTCTTCATGAATTGGGGTTCCATGTGGGCGGATTCAATATTGGGAGGTTGGAATACTATGTTGTTCTCCCCGAAGTCAAACACATGGGAAAAACAAACATGCGAATTGTGATACGAATCGGAAGAAGGTAAATCCAAAATCTGATTCAATGGCAATGAAATAGATAATCCATTTGAATTCGGCTTCCTTTCAGGAAAATAGATGTCAAAAAAACTGGTACCGTACCCCCAAATGACATCTCAAATGAGAAAAGTCGGATCATCACATCGCTGCTGGTGGGAGCTAACAACACTGAAGTGGGGTCGGGGGTGTCTTCAACATTAACAAAGCGGCTGTTCGCCAGTGGAGATGTATTTAGTCAGACTAAAATAAGGAAAACGATTCCATCTTCATAATAGGAAGCACCTTGGAGCAATGGGCTCCACCATGTATGTACAAACATCAACACCAGTTTCGCCGCAGTTTAGAGTCTAGAAGTCCTCCGATGAAATCTCGTTGCTGACTCTCTGCAGAAAATTGACTGGTTGAGTTGTCACCAGCATTTCAGGCCTGTTTGGACTGCTTAGCTACTCTACAGAATTATATATTGGGCACTCGGACTGTTTCCAAAAAAAGATCCAAACGCTTCTCTCTTTGAGTGAACCTGTTGCTTCTCCTGAAAACAAAACCATCCCTAGAGAACCATCATCCAACATCATCCAACATCATCTATCCCGTGGTAGGGAAACTCGAAGTAGCTCCGAACCGCTTCCTATACTCTCTATGCTCCATGGTGCTGGTATATTTAGCTACAAAACTGGGCGATTTTGGACAAGGGCAAATGTAGGTGTGCATATTCCAGCACCATGGGTTGCATATAGGATATTCTCTATTCTATAAACATTCCGTCAATGATGGTCATCCAGCCCCCGTTTTTTGAGGTTCCCACGCTCTGTAGCCGCTGCCACCCATCGAAGCCATCTGACCCATCTGACTCTGGCCAAAGCCATCGCCTCCCGGTCAGTCTTAGGGGAGCCGCGACAAAATCTTCAAGGGTCAACTGGATTTCTCTTCAAATGGGCATTTTTCTTGATATTTGAATATCATTAGAATAGATTAGAATTGTTCTTTTCTTATTTCAGATGGCAATATAATATTTTGCCTTTTGCAATGTTGAGCTTTTAACACAATACTCAATATTTTGGACACATGGCAGGTATGGCTCAAGTCCTTGGACAAAAATGAGGATGTTGAAAAGCTGAAAAACCCGCCAGGTTTAAAAAAAACAAAACTAAAAGTAGCCAGAGATTGAACATAGGGTACCCCACAAAATCCAATTATAGATTGGAAGTTTTCGTATGACAATGGTTTTCCATTAGAATTGAAACTGTACATCCCCATTTTTGATTGATCATGAATATTTCTCTGGAAGTAGCAATTTTATGGGTAAAAAAACTTAAATCAACCGTTTCACCATAGTTTTCAGTTGATCATCACCCTAAGCCCCCTGATGTTGGAGATGTGATTGCCCATTGCCACCTGCTGGCCATCCCTGGGGTGGATAGCTCGGAAAGGCACCGGCCTAGGGATCAGGCTGGAAGATCACCCATCTATATTATGGGACAACCCGAGGAATCGGGCGCTTACTAACCAGGGTTATGAAGCCTTGGTTTTACCCATATAACCAGTTACTAAGTGTGATGATTCTCCAAGTATAGTTTGATGTGCTTTTTCCAACACTTAGATGTCCCTGTAGTTCAGGGATTTGGAACTTTTCTCTGTGGCTTGATGGCTATTTTGGGGTATGACTTATTTTGAGACTGTGACTTTATATCTATGTATGTATATTATATCTGCAGGATTTTGCAGGTATTGATAATTACCCAATTTGTTTGGTCACATGAAAAATATAGATGTACAAAGTATGTATATATACATCATTTGTTGCAACATGCTGCATCAGTTTCATCGGATACCAAACTGTGTAGCCCGATTAACTTTCAATGGCAAAGATCCTATATATCCCACAGATGGGCAACAAGAAACACTTCACACGATATAGTATCCCATATGCTCCATGTATGGAATATTTAGCTACAAAACTGGGCGATTTTGGACAAGGGCAAATGTAGGTGTGCATATTCCAGCACCATGGGTTGCATATGGGTATGATACAGTAATTACATTGTAATTTTGAGAATTACTAAACATATGATGGCAGTGTTATGGGTAACAAATTTATTGTTATTGTTCAGCAAATTAATACTTACAAGCATTCATAATACCGCCAAGCAGAATTTCATCCCCACCAGGTCAAAAGCCCAACCCCAACTCCAAGCGCTCAACGTTGCTCATGAAGCTACCCCTGAGCTGTTGGAAGTTGGATGGCCATACCATGTATCAGTGGTGACTACCGGCAATAATAGGATTGCCAATGGACCAAGCCACTAGAAACGTAGATGTGTTATGATGTTTTCACACTCGCCTCTTTAGTTTACCATGTTTACCAGAAGATACTCATGCTGTAAGCTCCCAGTCAACACCCATAGGTGTCAGTTGACCTTGCGTTTAAGTGCTCCCTGCTGCTGAAAAGCCGTAAGCAGAAACTTAGGGACGATTGCCCCCGGACTTGGATTGTCATGCAGCCCTGGCCGCCTACTCAAGCAGAATCACCATCTCAATAGCTGGGAACCATGTCAAACCACGTAGCGACAAAGTTTTGAGATCCACAACCCCCAAATGATTGAACCACCCAAATTGAGTACTGCATTTGACCCATATCCAATGCTCATCAACGACACACGCCACCGGATCTGAGATTCTTTGGCATGGATGAGACATGAAACTCAACCAAAAAAACAAGGACAATGTATCGGATCCTTTTGAAGCCTGCATCATCTCACCCTTTTTCAATGGGATTTTCAGGATCCGATTGATTGGAGGTACCTGCCATATATAAGGCCTATTTTTAGGCCTATGTAAGGAAACATTCCCACAAAATATGGCCTTATATGGTACCAACGCACCTCCATTTTAGGATCCTGAAATTCCCATTGAGAAACGTCGAGGCGCTGGGAGGCTCCAGGCTTTGCACCCCAGGCACACCTGACAGCTTGGAGCTGGCAAGTCACAAGCTGGTGCCCCAGTAAAAAAAGTTGGTTACGCCAAAGTAACTATAGCAACTACTTCGATACATCATGATATATAGCAACTATATATATATGATATAGTAACTATAGGTAGTAACTATTGATATATAGTAACTATAATATATATATATATTTATAATATATAATATATATATATATATTTATAATATATATAATATATATATAATATATATAATATATATATATATAATCTATATATATAATATATAATATAACATATATAATATATATAATATATATAATATATATAATATATATAATATATATAATATATATAATATATATTATATATATAATATATTATTATTATTATTATTATTGCTATAATTATTATTATATATATATTATATATATCATATATATATTATATATATATCTACTATAAACCCTTAAGTTTTTGGAGTTATGTTCACCACCTTACAGAATCGGTTGATTCAAGCCGAAAATTCTCGCCATATCATGCAGAGGTTTTCCGGGACCCCAATTCAGACCCCATCTCAAAATTTAGGTGTTCAATCTTAGAGTCACCAATTGAAATAATTAGTGTATCCAAATTTGTACTCTGAACAGTTGTTATTAATGATTGAATAATTCTTGTATCTGTTCTGTCAGGTCTTTACATATTCACATGGACAACTTGAGTTTCGAAATCACATCAATGTGATCATTCGGCATGTTTTCACACCATCCAAACCAAGATGACATGCATAGCAGTCTTATTCCGGACCTTCTGACTCCTGCGAATTTGAGTGAATTGGACCTACAGTAATGGTTCGGAGATGGTCATGTGGAGGCTTGAAAAAAACTGGCGTTGTCTGAAAATAGGGTACCTCAAACATTTGATGGTTGATCATCATCATTCCTGTTAGAATAGCCATTTTCGGGGGAACCCATACTTTTGGGCAAACCCAAGTAGAAGGATGAAAGTGATGAAATGCATTCTGGATTGGTAAGCAACAACCGGGAGACTTTGCACTTCTATGGGCCCATGACAATGTTCCACGACACAAGTTAAGTCAAGCCACTTCATCAACATGAAAACACGTGTCATACAAGTTCAAGCTTGGCGTGTAGCTTTTCAAGTGCATTCAAGACTAGGGGTTATGTCCCAAATCACGGACTTATAAAAATGTCAATAACCTGGGTAAAACAATGGTAAACCATCCCCCATTGTGCCATAAATGGTTGATATAAACCATCAAAATTATGAGTGGTTTATGTTTTTACCAACATGCCGTAACATGCCATCAATTGTCCACAATGGCAGCCCTAAGTGAATATCAAGAGTTCCTAGTTCCCACCATGATTTCACACTCGGTTTCCACGCACAAAGTAGTACACGAAGGCTGCAGTCACACCGACGGAAGCCAGCAACACCCAGAGGCCGGTTCCACCTAAAGTGTGGGGCACATCTGAGCAAATCCTTAAAAGGTGGTGGCCCACGTTGTTAGCTAAGGTGGTACCCTCTGGTAATTTAACATAGCTATGGAAAATTGCAATTTATAGTGAGTTGTCCCATTTAAAATGGTGATTTTCCATAGTTACGTTAATTAGTTTACCAGAGGGTAGGGTTTATGGTAAGACATATCATATCTTTATCTCATTGGACCCAAACCATCCAAATTTCGGATTTTCTTCATTGGGAAATCACAGCTTTGTGGGTCAAAACCATTTTTGGAAAATCACATACAAAACGAAAGCCTGGTGCAATACATGTTTCATCTATTTATGAGTTGGTCACAAACGTTATATAGAATTATATAGAGGATTTTTTTGTGTTTGGGGGGAGGGAGTGTTCGTTCCGCGAAATATCAACCAGCGTTGAACAATCCGATTTCAATTACTAACCATCATCTTTGGTGACGTAGCTGACAAATTGCTGTTCTTCTTTATGTTTAGAATTATACTTTGCACCCTTGCAGGGTGGGCCCCGCAGTTGCAAGTTGCTTCACAAACACCATTACTTCGTTCATTATGATTGCCATAAACCCATATAAACCCAACAAATCTATAACCAAGTCATGTTCACCAACTTAGCTATCGTAAACGATCCCCTATATCTACGCCAATTGCCAATGATGTCCACCAATGTCGCTGAGCACTCCTGGCCCTGCGATGCTAAACCAACCGCTCCATGGACCTAGGCGATGTAGAGAGAAAGGGTAGGTTGGGCGTCCATGGCCAATCAAAGCTTGACTAATTCAAAAACATATTTTTGAATGGGAAAGTGTATAGTACTTGTGTTTACACTGTCACTACACCAAACCATGTACGATTTACCAATAAATGGTAAGATACAAAATGGATCTTCAGCAAATCTATGCATATGGGAAGCATGATGCTTCTATATGGATTTGTTGATAATTATGGACCAGGTACGCTTGTAAAACGGTCAATTAAATTATGATTTCGAAATGGAGGTAGATAGAAGTGTGTACAAATATATTCTTATCTGCTTCGTTCCACAAAAATAAACAAATCAATCACCATTGAAACTGAAATTCTATGAAAAAACGTTTCCACTTCTGGATGGACCCATCAATTTTCGCGTACGCCCTCTAAATCGAATATGATTTATTAATCCCATCCCCTGAATATTGAACACCCCATAAATGGTCCCAATTGTGTGGAAATTCCCTACTAAACCATGGTTTCTACGGGGATGTTAATAGGAGGAAGGGATTACATATGACAAAGCATTATATGTATAATATATATATATATATATAACTAAGACACCAAGCAGCAAACTCAATGTTGACCCTAACTTAGACTCCGATCCTCCAGGTCTTCAGTCACCCGTCCTTGAACGGAAACCTTTTGTTAATTTGACATAGCTATGGAAATCACTTTTCATAGGTAAATACCTCCATAGAATCATATATGGGTCGTTTAGCTATCTTGAATTGCTGGAGGGTATATCAAGAAACCGAAGTTTTGAACAAGCAAACCGTGAAGCGCCAGCTGTTTTTTTCCACTACCGAACTAACACAAAATGCCATGAATGGAGACGTGTTTCAAGATCCAACCAGTCATATCCGAGGGTCGAATTTCGTGGCTAGTTGATGAATTTCCCCAGCTGCCTATTTGTACATCCAGGTCGAGAGTAGCTATCTTGACCGGTTGCATCATAACATCCTTGTTTCTAATGGTTTAATCTACTTTTGATTGGTGAATACCTATGGATACCTACGGTAGATCATAATGATCATAGTCCTGGTTTTTGAAATCCCGGGAAATCCAATTTTGTTGCTTGGGCAAAAGCCACAAAACACCATGTTTTTTTCCCATCACTCACACATTCTAAAGGTGACCTCCCGTAATATATATATACTTCATAAGTGGTTAGATGATAACATCTAGTCCTAGATGAAGAAAAACTATTACTAGACTAGACTAGGGGGGTGATATATGACATTAAATGGCTATACTAGTTAACTAGTGATATATTTCATAATTACTAGACTAGATAAACTAACATAGCTATTGAGCATGGCCCATTTATAGATGGTTTACCTTTCAAAAAGGTGATTTTCCAGTTCGCAACCTGTTAGTTTACCAGAAGGATCACCGGTGGGGTTATCCCCTGAGATCCGATCACATTGTTTTTGTTGGTGAGATATCACCATGGTAAAACCATCCGGGCCGGCGGCTGAAAAAGCCATTCCAATCATTTAATATAGTTAATATATGTTAATATATGTTCATCATCTCAACCAAATTATCCCAAGTATGGTCAAAAAAACAATCCTTGCTTAAGGAACCCCCCCACAATAAAACACCTTCCCTTACTTTAATTGATTCCCCAGTCCTAGTGGATGTACCGCGGCTGGAAAGTAAACATCATCGACTCCAATTCCCATGGGATTCCATCCACTCAAACATGGGTTAAATTGATGTAAGGTGCTTAACTTTAGGTTAAGTCATGATTGAACCCCCATAATTTAAGTGATTCAAGGTGGTTAAACCGTAACTTGATCAGGAATTTTCTTTTCCTTATCGATAAGCTGGGTGAATACCCATGTTAAATCGCCCCTCCTTTTCACTCCCCTGAGGATGAGGCCGCTCCAGCCACACCCTTCGCTGCATATTTCACAGCGCCGGCCTTGGAACAGTGCGATCCTGTGATCCATGATGAATAGCACCAAAACGGGAGATCAGCAGAAAAACAACAAGTTTACACCAAGAAACATGTCACACACATGCGAGCAAAGGCACTTAACAAGTAGATGCTGTCAGTTGATGTTGGTGCTGTGGTGGCTTTGAATGGGAAAAGGTCAACCATTCAATGGGTGCCCAATAGGGGGGTTTGTTCAATAGGGGATAAATCCCATGGTCAAGACACCACCTTTATCAATATTTTACCAGCCATACACTGGGGTTTCACCGATTTTCGCCGAAACTCGTGGCATCAAATCAGGGTTGAACATATTGAACCAAGAACAATGAGTGGGGTTTGCAAGAAGATAGGCAGTCCGTTTAAACACATGGCAACCCCTAAACCAATCTTATCAATCTCCCTTGACGGACCCCCCCCCGGCAAAGGTTCGAAAAGTCTAAAAGTGGACTCATGCTGCCGCCGGCCTGGAGATGTTGCCTCTTGGGTGTTCAACAAAACATGGGACATCACCACCAACACCGCAGGTGACGCTCTGGTAAACTAACATAGCTATGGAAAATCACCATTTTTAATGGGAAAATCAACTATAAATGGCTATGTTCAATAGCTACGTTAAATTACCAGAGGGTAAGCCAACCAAAGGATTGAACCAAGATGAAACGCCAACAATCAGTGCTTTCTTGTACCATGGTCAGTGAGCTCCTGTGCAGTTTGAAGGGGATAAACCAATTCTGGTTGGTGGTTTCAACCCCTCTGAAAAATATGAGTTCGTCAGTTGGGAATATATGGAGAACTAGTAAATGTTACAGACGACCAACCAGAATTTATTGGGGACTTCAAAACGGTCAAATGAGTTGACTAAGGGACGCAAGAACCATTTGTAAATGAAGCGTAGCTTTGGGCCTCACTATCCAGGGTTATCCACCACCTACCAACTGGGATGTTCATCCAATCAGCTTGGCGCTATTCGATACTTGATTTTCGTGGGGCAGAGAGATTCTTTTCTGGAACAAAACCTCGTGAAGCAGAGGTCCAAATGGCTTGATTTTTTGGGCTCAACTCATGCATTCGATGCCTTTGATTCAAGGTGTACTTATCGGAAATTAAGCCTGGAAGCCAAACAAGAACAGGCTTGAGACAGGCTTGAGATGAGAGGACAATCATTTACCTGCTTCTTTTTGCCTCTTTCCATCTGAGATCTCAAGGACATTCAAGGACACTACATGCAAAGAAGCCTTGGAAATGTGAGATCCTTGGGCACAAACTGCTCCAGTTGCTTCTCCGGCAATGTTGTCCCACATACCTGAAGCTTTGGAGGCGCCTTCAGTCGGGTTTAAAGTACCAAACTGTGGCAGAACCGATGAGGTAGGTATTTCGATTCAAAAAAAACTGAAAAATGTGAAACAAAATACTCAAGTTTCATGTTCCCCATAATTTAAAACAAACCTATGCCAGGTTGGAAGTTTTCACCCTCATCGCCAAATCTTCAGCGCACTCCGATAGCTCGCTCCGTAGGGCAGCGCTAAATGCGCTACCTCCTGGCGACGGGCGATGTCACCATCTTCATCTGGTGCTGTTGATATATGTTGGTCTGGTGGTCATTTGGTAATATAGCTCACACCCAAATATCTGGCACATAGATCTTTATTGTGCCCTCAATGTGGTATATACATGTATATGATGCGTTTTGATCCATTCCCATTTCCCTATAGACATCGTGAATTCATTCTGGGGAAGTAGAAGTATTCAGCAACCATCATTGACCATGATTAACCATCATCAACCATCATCAACCGTAAACCAGTCAACTGGCCAGATCTTATCTGGTCAATGACACCCCCATGCTAATAGTGACCGTCATCTCAGTCAGGTCCTTGTCATGATTAGTGATGGATATCTATGGTGACTATCAGCCGGTCCGAAAATGTACAGAGAATTCCCCAGAACCTGCAAGTCAGCACAAGGATCTCCCTTGCAGCTGCTGAATGAAAAAAATCTATGGTGACATCGTTGTGAAGTCCTTCTGGCAAAATTCCACTGGGATCAATTTATATAGCTGGATCTTCAGCAGCTCACATGGAGGCAGCCATGTGGCAAGGTGCGCACCCCAGAAGAGCAAATCCACTGCCGGTTAAACCATGATGTTTCACCATGTTTTTTCTGGTTCAATGACCATGTGAAACACTATGTTTTTTGCTGGTCACACCATCATGTTTCACCCTTGTTCGCTCCTTAAATCATCCTGGTGCCTCCGGAAAAAAAGGCATTTGACACCGGCCGACCGTTCGGTTCGGTCCATCCAAGTCCAACCCCCCTACGTTTCAGACGAGCAGCAATACGTAGCCTGCCATCTAGGTCCCGCGCGTAGCCTCAGGGAGTAGTGGTGGGAAGAAACGCAGACCTTTTTTGAACCATGGTAACATGCTTTGAACACTTATTGGATGGGAAACATCAATTTTGAACCATGTTTTTTTGGTTGCCATCCATTTTAACCTGATTTGATTGTAAAACAATGGTCAACATACTTTATTCGTATGCTTTCTATCACCATGCAAATTGATAAACTGGAGGTTTCCTGGAAATTCTGCTTGGAATGATATTAACCCCCATAGCACGGGATATAACCCCTACAGCTATGGCTATGTAACCCACTTATTAGTGGAAGTGCACCCCCAAGTACCCTTTGGCAATCTGACAGGGCAATGGCCCGTAGCAAATGATTTTTTGACTGGCCGCTCCATCGGCGGGACCTGAAAACGCAACCATGACTGCCATTTTTGTAAAACGAACTATAAATTGTAGACAATTTAAGAGGTATGTATATGATATATATATATATATACACATATTATGTATATATATATCACAATAATATATATATATAGCATTGTTTAGCCCTAATTATGTGTGTATATGCAGTATTTCCAGGATGGCATAGATAATGTGTCTTCTTAACAATGTCCAAGTTTCCGGTTTTTCGATGTTTTTTTTTTTATTTATGTTTTAAATCCGGGTTGCCATGTATGGTATATGATATAGGTAACATCTACATATATCTACCCTTTGGTAATAAAACATAGCTATGGAAAATCATCATTTCTAGTAGGCAAATTCATGGATATATGATCATTTCCCACTAGATAATGGTCTATTCATCATCGTGGATATATGATATTAGCTAGATAATGATATATATATATATATGGATATATGATATATGATGGAGTAATCATCATTTCTAGTGGATATATAATATATATATATATATAAATGGATATATATATATACCCAGAGAGTCCCACGTCTATTCTTTGCCATGGATTCTATGTAAATCCTATTCTTTGCCCCGACCAGGCCGACCACGGGCCGACCACGCTGACCACGCTCTCACTCCATTTATAAACCTTCCCTGTGTTGCCAACATCGGTTAACTGTAGTACTAGCTTTAACACCCAAGCAAGATCTGAACAGATTTCCGACATGTAAAATCAGATTGGACTCTTACAATTTGATCCACGTGGCAATAATGACATCAAGTGTGATTTCTTGCAACACTTCTAACCCCAAGAGACATGCAGTGCGATGTGGGTGCGACCAGCACAGGAATAAGTAATTAGTCCATCCACTATGGACATCACAAGGTCACCCCAAAAATGGTTCAACACAACAAATGGTGACAGACCCAAAAATCATGTTTTTAAATGTTTTTCACAAATTCAAACCAACATTTTCTGAGCGTACATGATTTTGACTAATTTTTGGGTTCGTGGGACCACGGCAAAGTTTGGACTTTCCAAGGCAAAGTTTAGGTTTTCCACGGCAAAGTTTAGGATTTCCACGCGTGGACCACGCTGGGACCACGCACCCTATAGTTGTGTTTTTGTTCCTTTCGGTTGTGCTCCAAATGTTTCCAATTTGTCACAGGCCGTTTGGCCAAAAGTAGTTTTGACTATTAGCATTACTCCAGTACACAGGGTATGAACTCAGTGGTTTTTTGTTCATTGTCATAACAAAATGCATCTCTTAGCAGAACCCATGTGTGTCAAAAACATGGCAGCAGCAGTGGGTGGCAGGGGCGCAAAGACAATGAAGCAACGTTGTAAGTTTAAATAATCATGGCATATCATGGCAACCCTTCAGAATCACGATCGGATTTGATATCATGTCATCTATTCCTAGCGAAGGGCCTTTGAATAGCAATGTTTACGTTTTGAATGGTTGAATCACTGCCACCTCAGCCCCTGGAGGTGGCAAAGTTCGGTCGGTAACGGCAAAGTTTACACTAACCCTTAGGTCTATTCTTTGCCCATACCTTGACTCCCAGGGTATATAATATATATATACATAAATGGACCATTTTCCCTAGCTAAAAAAAGTGGGTTTATACTGGAAGGCGTCCCATGGCCAACACAAAATATTCCAATCTGAGCACGCCACAAAAGACATATTCCAACTGCCTCTCGTTGCCCGGGTCATCCAATAGGGCAATGCTGCCTCAGTAGAACGGTGATGTGGCCTTGATTGGCGACAAAAATGGATGCAAAATCACCTGATCTCACCATGAATCGTGGGGATTTAACTAGCAAAAATGGTGGTAGCATGGTTTATGATCCCATCCCTGGCATATCAAATACCGCACATATGCGCCTCTAAAATGAAATAAGCACAGTACTAAGCCAGGGGTTCTGATGGGTATAATGTCAAGGGGAAAGAGCTATTTGATGCATGGGTGACTAAATCCGCCAGTTGATCATTGCAAAAATAACAATGTACTTAGACGATATTTTTTTAGCAACCACTATATAGAGTGGAAAACTGTAGTACCAGTTGGGTGATTTCCTCACCAAAATGCTTGGCTAAGATGGTGACTTCAGTACATCAAAGTCCACTGCAGGCCAAAAAGGAGCTGCGTGACACATGTTTCTTCATCACCCACCTCAAAATCTTCCGAAGTTTCCGAAGTGCTTTTGATCCCCACAGGGAAAAAAAAACATGAACAATCAATGAACATCACAGCTATAGCTCTTGACAGGTCTGGCTTAGCATGATATAAGTAACAGAAGTTACTTCATCAAACTGATTCATTTAGCCGCTGTTCCGCTAGAGAATCTGTCCACCAGCCAGTCTCAGGCGCGGGCCGATCGCCTGGGCTAGCAGTGCACTTACTTAAAGGGTTGAGGATGACATCATCCAATCTTGGGATACCCTCCGGGAAACTAACATAGCTATGGAAAATCACCATGTTTAATAGGTAAATCAACTATAGATGGGTCATTTTCAATAGTTATGTTAAATTACCAGAGGGTATGTTGTTTGATAAGAACATATATAAATTATCGGCCAAACTTTGACCCCTGCACAAAACTGGATTAAAAAAACTTTGAGCCCTGCATTCCTCCATTCCATTTATCTGGGTAAATGACAATATATAATGTGTCAACCTGAAATAAGGACATTTGATGACATTTGGGGATGGTTACCCCATGTTACCCCGCCCCGAAAAACCGACCATTATTATTTTAGGCTTCGGTCGCAGTCACGTCGTTACAATTTACCCAGGTTTATGGATAAAGAATTCTCGAAGATATCCAGTAACCAACCTCTCACCATTCAGTCAGTTCACTCTAAATATCTGTGACATCATCTCCTCACCTGTCATCCTACCCAGTAATTACATGTAATTACAATACACCAATTTAAAAGATCTGTCTTTATACCCAATGTCCCCCTGTATATCCGAATATTTTTCAATTTGCGATGTTGTTCATCCCGTAAATAACATTAGTTCACCCAACCAGCTGCTTTGACATAATAGTTACCCATTCGCCAAGGATTTACTCTCAAGTCAAGTCAACATAGCCATAGCCATAGCCTTAGCTGTGGAAATCCATGGGTTCGAACCGGAAATTCTCTGCAGTCATCAGGAAATGATCTAATCCATGGTTTATTGCTCCTTAAGTCCACCTAAATTTGTCTGTACTTAGGGTACAAGTAGCCCCAAACATGGTACAAGGTGGTGCCCCCGTTCGATAGCTAAGTTGGTGAACATAACTCCAATTTCACTATGGTTTATAGGTGATATATCTATAGTTAATGGGCTTATAAACCAACTTATAACTGGGGGGCACCACCTTGTAGAAAATCATGATAATAATGATAACCCACTGGATTTGAAGGTACCCTACATTCAAACAACTCCACATTTGGTCGTGGGTCAAAACCCTCTCGCTTTTCTCGCTTTTGGCTGAAGTACCTGCTCGGAGGACGGAGACAGGTGCTCGTCCAAGTGACACAAAACTTAGTCTTCTCGAACTCCTGGTGGAACGTTTCCCAAATCCCTCTCAATCTGTCTCGCCGGCATACAAGTAATGTATGCTTTGTAACGGCTGTCAACTCGCTGAAGTCTGGCCTCACTGAAATTGGCCTTGATGGCCCCGCACCAGAAAGCAAGCACGTGACTGCTTGGACGTCTTTGTTGAATGTCCATGTCAAAGCCAACGGATTTCGCCAGTCCTTTGAGGTACCGCGAGAACCACTGTACGTGCAGCTTATAACTGTAAGGTTTGAGGCGGTCAGGTTCGATCCATTTGGGTCCTGTGCTGGCTGGACCCCACTGCTCAGAATACATTTGGTAGTCAACAAGCAATTGATGAAACGAAACCCATATCACTGGCTCCCCCGGCGAAATGAGGGTCTTCAACCAATGCAACACGTCTCTCATCTCTTGTATGCGAAACCTTATTGGGAAGTCATGGACTTGGAGTCCTGCGATGTGCTCAAGACCTGCATCTACATGGGATGCAAACTCTGTTGGCATTCCTTGTGGTGATGGTGTCTCGTTGATGGGTATGACTGTGGAAAGTGCACGCTGGCCAATGGCTACCAAAGTGGTGTGCCAAGCCACCCCAAATTTTCGAAGGTATGTGATTTCTTCTACAAGTTGATCAGCTAACCGTTGTAACTTCTTTGGGATGTGTTGAAAGGCATCTGCTGCGCACTTGTCTGCTGCGGCATTTCCTTGAACTGCCCAAGTGTCCAAACTTGTCTGCTGATCATTCGCATCTGCATGTGCTTGCACTTTGTGTACACTATGGAGAAATTGGTGAGCCAACCTGTACTGTTCACGTAGTAAAAACCAAAGGTCAGAGTCCTGTTTCTTGTGAATCACTGGGTCAAAACCTTGTAGCCACTGGTTGAACATTTCAAACACTTGTTGGTTGTCAATCCAAAATCTGCCTTTTTGTTGAGTTTGAACCAAAATTTTTAACGCTGAGATGGCTGCGGTTATCTCTGCTCGGAGGCTGGTTTGTTTCCATCCCGGGACGCCGCCTGAAGAGGTGGCCCAAAAATCACAACCTGTCCGCTGAACAACTCCCCAGCTTGCTATCCTTGTGTGAGGGTCATTGGGTCGTTTGCAGCTCCCATCCAAAAACAAGTCAAGGTATGTGAGGTCTGTATTGTTCGAAACAGGTGCAAAGAATTCGCCAGTGGTGTCAGGCATCTGCATGAGTGCCTCCCGGAAGGCTGTTTGGCTTTGGGCTCGTGGAATCCACCCGTGACACCAAGTGCTGGATGGCATTTCTGGGTGGTTACTCGGCTGTACATGCTTGTCACGGATGTCTTGGAAGAAAGCACATTCTATATTACGGTGGTAAAGGCTGTCATCTTGTCCACAGAATCTGCACTGAGCATCAGTTGTTTTCCCCGCATGGAAGAGTGCATCATTGGTATATTGAGTGGCGTTGAGTGCACATCTCAAGAGCCCCTGGTGTTCTACCGGTTGTGATTTGAAAAGCTGCTTGGTGAGCCTCACATCTGCATCGGTCAAGCCGACCATGGTAGTTCTGTCATGCTCTACCAACCCTTGTACATGTTGTTGCCATGCCAAAATGACTCTTTCACTAAGTTCACTGCGCGGACATCGCTGGAACCAGACTGGTAAACCATCTTGGTCATAGCACAAATCTCCTCCTTCCCAGCTCCATGACAAAGCCTGGAGTGCATTCAAGAAACTTTTGCATGGTCCCGGTGTGGTGCGTCCTTTATCCAAAATTTGACTAAGGGTGAATTGAGCCAAGTCAGGGGTACAGAAGTCTCGAAAAGTCAAAATGGTATTGAGGATGCAATATAACTCAGGATCAGTGCATGGGTTACTTACGCAAGAAAGTTGAAGCATGGGGTTAGATCCCATCTGGTGAAGGTTAAGGGCCTTTGTGGCTTGGGTCCTTAATTTCAAGAAATGGTTTTTCCCCAGGGTGACTGTACTGATACCGTAGAACATGTTGGGCCAGGCTGCCACATACAGTGCACGCTCTTTTTGTGAAACTGGGGCACATGATCTTGCTAGTTTCGACCAGAACTGGGAACATGAGCTGATTTTCTCCTGAATAGTGCTGTTTGTCACCAACCTGGTATAGTTCATGTGGCCACCAAGCCCTCGGCTGTAGTATTTGCGGTTGACCGCTGCATCTTGGATGAGCTTGCGGCCCGCCGGTGTGTTGGCCCAAGCATAACTTTTGGCAGGGTCAATCTGCAGGTCCAACATGAGGCAGAAATCTGCCATTCCTTTGGTGGCTTCCAGTGCTTCATGTGCTGTTTCAGCAAGTGCTTGTATGTCATCAACAAAAGACCAGATTTGGACTCTGGGATACCTGTGGTACATGTATACCTCCATGGCCAGATTGCAAATCACCATGCTGACTACGCTCAAGCCGCAACCCTCTGGGTACCCCGTTGTCGAGGTGATGGCTCGCCCTGTGGCCCCTCGTACCTGAAACCTGTGAGTCATTTGGCTCAAGGCTTGCGTCCATGGCTGCATCACTTCATCTGGGATTCCTATGTGCTTGGCAACGTGCTGTAGGACATCCCTGGGTAAGGTGTTAAAACACTTAACAAGGTCAATGGTGGATCCGGCAATTTCAGTGGTACTACCGTACGCATGCTCTATGCACTGCTGGATGTGGAACCAAACTTGTTTTGGGGATCTACCCGGGATGTTACCTATTAAGGAATGAGGGACTAGGTCTTTGAGAAAGTCAAGACATTGTCTGGCTCTGATTGACGACCACGTCCTGTATACCAGAGAGAAAATGCAAATAGGCCTGTACTGTTTGGTGAGCTCTGCATCTGGCGTTTTTGCTAAGGCAGCTACTATACCTGTGGTTATTTGGGCGGGCCATGGCTGGCCTTTTTCCACTTGTTGGATCATGCTGATCAGTTGTTCCAATGTAGACAGTGGCATATGCTGCAAGTCTTGTTTGGAGATTCCATCGGGTCCTACAGCTGCCCCTTTGCGCTTGGAATTAACCGTTTTCCTCCACAAGGTTGGCGTAATGGGTGGAAAGGTAGTTTCTCGTTTGGGCAGCGCAGTTTGCAAGAAATCCCTTGCTGCCTGCCATTCTTCTGCTGCTACATTGTCATGCTTCTTCCATCTGGGTGCCCATTCGTTTTCGAAAGAGTCCAGAATCGTGGGAATATCACCGATTAGTTCTTTGGACAGGATGCTGTCCTCTAGTGCATTTGCAGCTTCGGTCGGGAGCCGAAACTGGTGGTCATCCAGGATTTGCACCTGGACAGGGATGTGGTTGACATCAACGGTTGTAGTACCTGCAGTCATTGGGTTACGCAGGGTTATTATACTTTGTCCTTCGGAATCCGGTTGGATTTGAGTGATTGGGTTGGTAGTGTATTGAACAAGGGATTGAACTGCTTCTGCACGGTCTCTTTGCACATCTTTATAAATCAGCATGGGATCATGGAGTCTGCGTTGTTTGGCAAAGTCATGTCGGGCTGTACGCAGATTCTTTTCAAGCTCACGGTATTGGCGTGAGAATTCCAGAAAAAGGTTATCAGCCGTATCTGCATCTGGTGGTTCAAATGGCAATTGAGCTGGTGTGTTGGCAAAGGTGTGATGCTGATCTTTCCACCATTGCTCAAAACCTTGTGGAAAACCTGCTGCCATTTTGATCTTTCGCCAGAGATTCGCTTTGTGTTCCATGACATTTGTGGTGACCTGGGCTGTCCTGGCAACTCGGCTATAGTGCTGGAGGCGACGGATCTGCTTGGTCCATCTTGCATGGGTCATGTTAGAGCAGGCAAGTTCTGACTGGATGTCTCCTCTCCTATTGGGTTTGACTGGTGCCACTTGGTTTTTGGACCAGATTACTTCTTTTGTGGTGGCCCGTCCTTTTTGGTGGGCTTGGAGATGAGGTAAATTGTTGTGTTGAAGAATGCAATTGGCATAATTTTCTACATCTTTCCATAAGGATTGATACCACTGATCCATATCTTCATTTGGATTAACCTGACATTCCCATTCTGGCCACTGCTGCGTTTGCTTTGGCCATTGTATGGGTTTCGGTTTTCTCCACATGGGGACCAGTGGTGGGGCATCAATGTCACTCAGGGTTACCAAAATGACCGCATGATCGGGGAAAGTTGTCCAATTCAATTGAACATCCATGACATATGGGATCATTTCTGGGCTGAGGTAAAGATAATCCTTAATGGTACTTTTCTTGCAAGTGCATTGAAAAGGTTTTTGCCATTTTAAGTATGCCAATTGTTGTGCATCCATCCAGCCTTTTGCCTCCCATTGATCAGCTTGTGGAAGGTTCCCGCGCTCCAAGTTCCAATCACCTGAAATCATTCGGAGGTCAGTGGCTCCGGTGACAATCCTGGTGGTGAGCCCTTGCAAGAGTCGGTCCGTGTTCTGTTGCACTTCTACTGAATGTGCTCCTTCACTATAGCCATAAACTGTTCCCATGGTTACCCAACGTCTGTTGACGTATGCTGATGTGGCAAGGCATCTTCCTGTGGCATAATCTTCAGCTGACCAATGGTGGACGAGGGATCTGAGTGGGTAGTGACTTACGTAAGCCACCCCAGTGTGCTTGCCTCCAAGCGTTTTAAAAGACTGGGTTTTTGGCGGAGCGGGCGCCCCGTGTGTCAGGTTGAACTTTGTATTTTGCCAAGTGATCTCCTTTTTGAAACGTCCAATACCCTGTGCTGTTAAGTGTGTTTCCTGCACCGCAAAGGTGGCACTGTAGGAGCTCAGTGCAGCAAGATTCGTACTTTTTCCCATCAACCCAGTGGTGTTGGCATTTGCAAAAATGTGAGGCCCTGGCACTGCGGCTTCCCCTAGCCTGTGATTGTTGGTGAGAACTGCTAACAACAAAACTATGGAGCGAAAGAAATTCGCAACCACCGATGTTCGCACTGGTGGATATTTGCTTGCAGACGATCTGGATCTAGGCCTCATTTCCGGTCGGCAAGAGGCTTCCATTTCGTAATTAACTGTGGCTGGTGGTGATAGTCACTCATGCCGCCCTCGCTTGGCGAGCAAAGCCTCTATCTTGTCCATTTGTTCAGCCATCTTCCTGTCCAGGGCATGGGTGATGTGATGGCTTTGTTGGTCCAATTGATGCTGCATCTGATGGACACTTGTTTCAACGCTCGATTGAGAGTGCTGAACTTGTTGGACTGTTTGGTCAATCTGATACACCTTCTGCTCCATGGTGGACTGGTGAGCTTGAACCTGGCTGAGCTGCTGTTCCAGTCTGCTGACTCTGGACTCAAATGCATCAACTTCCATTGGAACGTCCGGGTCACATTGCGCCAACTTGGGGGCGATGGCAGACATGATTCTTTTCTCGACATTGCTTTCCAGTGTTGCCATAGCGGCTGCAGGCAACGTGGGCGGTGGGTGATGGCTGGTCGGCTGCTGCTTCGGTCGGTTCGGCTGCTTCCATGGGTCATTGGCAATCCATGGATCCACGTCTCCTGTGCTTTGGAGGTGTTGCATTGTGCGCCTGGATGCTACGATGGAGTACGGCATAGTGGGCTCAAGCTGTTTTTCTTCATGGAGTTTACTGATGAGGACGTCCCCATGCTGCAAAACGTAAATCCAGTGACTTGGGTCAGATGTGGCCTGGATGGTCCACTGCACTCCATTCCCATCTTGGCTGCGTCCACGTGGTTGCAATGGACGGGCTTCCCACTGCCAGGCTTTCAGCAACTTGGAAATGGCTGCTTTGGTGGTACTGTAAGGCAAAGGGCCTAAGGAGTACAGCATCTTGTGTTGGCCTAAAAGCAAAGGGGTTTCCGGCCGATGTTTCATATGGATCTCTTGTGCATTCATGGCATCGCTTCGAAGTCCATAACGATTGGCATTACGTACCAATGTTGTTGCTTGCGGGGATGTTTGCTGGGCATATTTGGCTTCCTGGAAGGTCAGATTGGGCAACCATGTCACATGGTGGCTGGTGCTTGGATATCTCCCACATGAGGATCAGGGTTCATAGTAAATTCCTCCTGTGCCACTTTTGGTGATCAGTTCTGGGGCCCGGTCTGCAATCATCCTGAAGGAGAAGACAAACATGTCGGCGGTCTTTGCTTTCACCTTCTCATACCTTTTCGTGACCCATTGGCGATCCCAGACATCGATAACCTGCGATTCTCCTTGCTGGTCTGCTTGCAGGAGTGGCTCATTGGTAAAGATGGTCTTCACCGGATGGGCTTGCATCTCATCCCACAAGGCACCTGCTTGGTCTTGGTACACTATGCACCTGATGGCTTCGATTTGTCTTTCATCTACAGCAAGTTTGACCGCTGGCTCATTCCGCTGCACCGATTGGCTTCCCAATTGGTATAGGTAGCCTGAGGCGATGATAGGTTCTTGTGTTTGGTGACACATGGCAGGAAAACGGATTGGTTCACCTTCATGATGTTGCTCATTCTCTTTGGTGGCCAGGACTAGGACAGCCAGTCCTTTTTGGGTGACCGGTCTTGGTAGTTTGAGCACTGCTGCTGCTTCGGCTTGGTCAACCAGCACCACTCCCTCTGCATTGGGTTGAACTTGATCAGCTCTGAGCGACCCCAGTACGCTTCCATCTTGTTGTTTAAAGACCCCAGGTGGGACCTCCAACTCGGATGCAGTGACAACCAATGGTGGCCTGGGCAATTCTGGTTGTCTCTTGGCTGCTTTCACTGGCTTTCGGCCAAATTGGTTTCTGTGACTTGCTCTGGTTGCGATTTGGAAGTCAAGCTCATCTTGCATGATCAATTTCAGCATTGGGCGTACCTGGTTGGCTGCTTGTTTCAATTCTGCCCAGGGTCTCTTGGCTGCCAAGGCATTGCGGATGCTACCATGTGGAATCTTTTCCATGATTGTGGTGGCTCGTTCAGTTGCTCTGTCTGCCCAAACCCCATGCTCAACGAGCAGCTCTGTCAGCTTGTGGCTGAGTTCAGGGTCATGCTTGGTACCTCCAAGAGCTAAGCTGCTGATCACTTGCAGGTGCTCGTCAGTGTCAAGCAAATGTTTGGCGAAAAGGTATCGCCAACCTTCAGCTTGCTTGGGAAGGATTCCAGTTGGCATACATCCTGAGAGGTTGGCGATGATCCATGCAAAGGCCTGGAAGCCGCAATCAGCATGAAACTGTTGAGGGAGGACTTTCTGGGTCACTTCTAAAGTTTTACCCATGTCATTTGCTATCTCAGTGGCCGACTAGATGAAGCAACTACCTTCTGGTGTGGTGCAAAGTTGGATCACACTGTCTTTTCGGCGGATGACTACTGGCACCCAGTGTCGGTCGATAATGGCTGCAGAGGCAAATGTTTGGCTGTCGGATGCTTGATGGATTGGGTGGCAAAGCCACACTCCCGCTTCTTCAAGTGCAGCAGCTTCACTGAAATAATGGTTAGGCTGGAAAACTGTGATCCCCCCATTGATTTCGGCGACAGAGAGGTAGAAGTCCATTTCATCTTTGGCTACCCATGATCCCTGTTTCCATAAGGCTTGGATACGGCTGCACGGAAAGTCAATCTCTGGTGCTGTTTCTTCTGTGGTGAGCCGTGGGCACTTAGTGAGCTTGGGATGTTGGCGGAGCATGATCATTTGTTTGGCATGCAAGGGTTCATAGATTGGCAACGGTGAGTCTACCCACGTTCTTGGGAAGATGGGTTGAACCATAGTGCCAAGCTTCGCTTCTGCCTGTGTGATTTGGCCAGGTGTTACTTCTGTGCTGGCTTTGATTTCACATGGGATTCGTGAGTCTTGGTGGAGCACCCAAATCTGTTGCCATTGCTGATCGGTGGCAGCTGTTGCAGTCTTGTCATATTCGTCTTCTTCACATGCTCTGTTGATCGAGTTGTGTTCGTCAATATTCTGGCTAGAAGCTCCTGAAGGCTTGGTTTCATCTTCACGGGTGTGATCTGGATGACTTGTTTTGTCATCTACGACCGGTCCAGCATCAACAGGTAGGTGTCCACAAAGTGACCCTCCTGCGAGGGTGGTGCCGGTCAACGGTTGCACTGGAAGAAGTTCTTGCCTTGGTGGCTGGACTTGGTCTGCTTTGTGTTGGGCCAACCTTGGATTGATCGCCTGTGTGGTTTGCTGACTGGAGTGAGCGGCTGCTTCACTTGGTTTGTGCAGCTGGCTGCTTGGCTTTGCTTGAAAGTGATCTTGTGGTGTCAATCGGCGCCGTTTGTTGGATTCAAAACCCAGCACTCCTCCATTCGTCGGTGGTGGAGCTTGCGCCTGTTCCAGTGCTAGCAACTGCTGGACGGTGTTAAGTTCTGCTTGTGTGCTGGTGGTTTCTGACTGGAATGGATGTTGCTGTTGATCACTGCTGTCTTTGGGATGCATCGCTGTAGGATGTGATTGGGGCAATCGCCAAGGCATTGATACCCCACACTCTGGATGTGTTGCATCTGGCGGCAACTGAATCCTTTGATCTTGTGACTTGTTGTCAAAAACCCCATGCTCTTGGCTTGGCTTGTATGGGACGTTTTGACAAGGCTGTTGATGGCTTGGGTCACGGATAGGTGTTTAGCTCGGCTGATGTACTGGCTGTTTGGCTGATTGCAAGGCTTTTGTTGGTACATCTGGTACATGTTCATGAACCACCTGGTCTTGACCTGGCTTGAAGTTGGGATCGATTGACTGGGGTTCTTTGTTGGCATGTTCGGCTGCTTGGTGCATGCATTTGTCAGCTGGTTGACATTGATCAGGCTCCGATGGCAGACACTGACTTCGGGCAACCGACTGGACAGGACATGACTTGGACTTCTCGGATGTTTGTGGCAAGGGCCACCCCGCCTGGACACTCGGTTGGACAGACACGGATGTGTGTGGCTTTGGCCACCCCGCCTGGACATCTGACTTGACACTTTCGGCTGTGTTTGGCAATAGCCACCCCGCCTGGACACTACCAAACTGACCAACTGTTGTGTGTGTTTTGGACTGCTCGGCATGACATGGTTTCTGACTGACAGTACCTTCGGATGTTTGTGGCCGTGGCCACCCCGCCTGGACAAGACCGACATGACCGACTTGGGCGTCTACTACCGACGGCCGACTTGACTCTGCTGGGCGTGGTCTGAAGCTGGGACATTCGAATGTTTGTGGCTGTAGCCACCCCGCCTGGACAGGACCTACATGACCGACTTGGACTCCGGTGACATGAGGCGGACATGACATTTCTGGGCATGCTCCATGACTGGGACACTCGGATGTTTGTGGCTGTGGCCACCCCGCCTGGACAAAACCAACATGACCAACTTGGACTCTGGATGCAGGATGAGGACATGACTCAACTGGGCAAGATTCATGACCGGGACACTCGGATGTGTGTGGCTGGTGCCACCCCGCCTGAGACCGAACGTTCGGGCTGACTGGCACTGCATCTGCTACATCGGGGCTCGCCTCTGTTTTGATCAATGAATCATCTTTGGTTGGGCATTGATTGGGACCCATTGGTTGAGGTTCACCCTGTTGTTCTTGCTGGCCATGAGGACGCTCAGATGCACCCAAATCTTGCATTGTGGTGAGGCTACCACCAAGCTGTGAGGAACTACCACCTGCAAAAGGGAGGGAACCCTCAGTTGATACCATGCCACATGACTTCTCACCTGGATTGGACTTGGCTTGAACATGTCGACATTTCTTGGGGGTAAAACATGCACGATGGAAATCTCTGGCGCTCCCATGTTGTTCATTACCTGCACCACTGGGTGGAGTCGGCATGACCAGTGGAACCTTCTGTCCTGCTTCTTCTCCTTGTGATTCGTGACGAGCTGGTTGGCTAGGCACTTCCTTTGCTTCCGGACCTGGATGCACAGCTAAGGATGCTTTGGGTGTTTCGTCCAAAACTTGAGCGGGGTGCAGGGTCCATGGTGTGACGGTGGCATCTTTCATGTGATCAATCATGAATTGAAAACTTCGACATTCAACTGTCGTTTGTTCCCCAAAAACTTCATCCCTGGCTTTTAACAGGTTTCTCATCAGCCTAAGCAAGACCGTTTCTGGCTTGGAAGGTTCCGGCAAAGCAAGCAATTGATGGAGGTGTGTCATCATGCATGCTCCGATCCATGCTGATTGCAATGGCGATGCCAACTGGCCTAACGCACACAAGGCCAGGCGTGTCTGAGGACCCCATGAACATCCTGGATACATCCCATTCAAAAATGCCAACTCATCAGGTGAAATGTGCCGGAAATTAGGATAGACATTGTTGCCACATCTCGATTCCCCAAACAGTCTGATCAAAAGTCCATGTAATCCACCTGAATTCAGTCGCTGTTCCGTGAATGGATATTTTCTGCACCCACATGGACAACCCATCAGTTGGTTTCCACAACTATGGAGACTGGTCGCCATTTGCCCCTTCCAAGGCACCATGTTGGACTCAAAACCAAAGGCTGCGAATTTCCCCAACTCGTAAAGGTCCAATTGCAGTTGTTTGAGGGTGTGTTCATCCACATGTTGAAACTGCTGCAAAACATGGGCTACCATGGGTCTTGGGTTGACCTCAGGACATGCTTTCAACTGGACTGCACCAATGGCCGGATGTGCAAGTACACACCACCAACGACTACGACGTGTTGGCCAAATCTGTTGGAGATGGAGTACGTCTTGTGTGATGTGGTACCCGGTTTCCTTGGCAAAGTCCTTCAGTGTCTGTTGTACCCATGGGCAAGTTTTTGCCTCGGATACACATTCTAAGACTATCAGTCCATACTGGCCAAGGAATCCTAAACGCAGCACACCAGGCAGTGTTTGTGACCTGGGGTCTTCTTGATGTCTACGATCGCCGAGTCTGCTGTACGGTTGACAGCTGATACCTGCCGCCAAAGTTTTTGCTGCTGGGAATTTCTCACTGAGATCGGCCAGAAGCTGATCTGTACAAACATCTCCATGGATTGTCTCGGATGCATGCAGTCGTTGGGCTAAGGAAAACAAAGACTGATTCCAATCACACCTGGCGGCAACCTCAAACCCCGACTCTTCCAGACCAACGCCTAGACAACCAATGCCTGAGCATACCTCTACAACTGATCGCAACTCCCTGGCAGAAATGCTTGGCTTGTCAAAAATCCTAGTGGCTTCACCTGCTTGCAAAGTGCCTGCAGATGGTACAACCGCTTTGACCACAAGGATGATGGTGACCCCTGGCTGTAAATGCCCTTTGAAACGCATGAAGGTTCCCTTCAAAGCAGTCTTGACCAGGTGACAACGCTGAGACTCATCATGAATGGCTACTTGCAACAAACCAGTATAGTCAACCCCAATGATTGGGGGATCTTCCAGATGTAGTTCACCCATGGCTAAGCAAAACACCCAAGGTTTCGATGTTACAGTGCCACTACTGGAAAGACTTGGGCCACAGCACTGGGTCAAAACCCTGGTACCCTAGGTACCTGAAATAGCTGGTTAATAGTTCATGGATGTAAAAGTTCTCATACTGCAGATGGAAGAAAGCCTGCACCAATTGGTAGACGGCTTATCTCTTTCCAAACCCTTTACTTACAGTGGTTCATAGTTACCAATAGTTACCCTCTGGTAAACTAACAGTTTGTGAACTTGAAAATGGCCCAGTCGAAATAGTTGATTTACCCATGAAACATGGTGGATCTTTCCACCGTTTGTTGAATTTTTGTATGTTTACCAGGCCGGGTACCAACTGGTCAGAATTTCGCACGCATCCACAACTCGGATTTGACCCATCGCCTGAGCCTTATCCCCTCGGATGCTGATCTTGGCATTGTCAAAGCGCACCTGGCTGCCGGGAGCTGCATCTGAAGAGCGAGATCAAGTGGTTGTTCACTGCTGGAAAATACCCAACAAAAACATGGTGAATCCCCATGGTCCCCCATGAAAAATCACCATAGTTGCCATATGTTGCCATAGTTGATGAGCAAATCCCATAGTTGATGAGTAAATCCCAACAAAAACAATGGTGAATTCCCATTGCTGATACGCTTAAGTTCCCAAGCATAGCACCATGGCAGTACCCAACCATCCCCCGATCCCAAGAGAGGCCGGCCTGGTTCCAGGGTCGCAGTGCAAAACCACGATCCGCTGGGAAACTGAGCGTGGCACTCATCAAAGGTGGATTTGTTTTGGGAAATCCGATGAACACCTTTAAATACGGAGGAAATAAAACCAAGGAATGAATACCCATGATACACAAAAGTTCGGGAAATACCTTAAGGATAGGCTTGTTGTTTATCATGTAGGAAGCGATGATTTTTTGTATGTCATGTCTTATCCTCATTTTCTCTAAGTATCCTGCATGTTCAATCCAACGTGATGGACCAAACATATCCCCAAGTGATGAGCTCAGTTTGATGGGTGATATCAATGACATCCGAAGCTGATCATGCACCATGACTGGTGTGATCTTTGGGAATATCATCACTGGTTGGTGGTGCAATAACCATCTTGAAAAATATGAGTTGGTCAATGGGAAGGATGACAACCCATATATTATGGAACAATAAAAAATGTTTGAAACCACCAACCAGAGTATTTGAGTGATTCTGTACAGATTCACATTCCACTTAGGTGAGTTCTAATGCTCACAGCTGATCAGCCATACTCGTTGATGAAGTTAACAAGATTGCCAGCGGTGATGGCCAATCTTGGATACCCCTCCGCTGTCGATCCTGTAAAAACAAAAGGATCATTGCCACCCCTGGGTTCATGTGGGTATGGATCAATACCTATTAATACCATTTTTAGGGGAATGAACATCCATTTACCAGCTATTTTGATGTTCACCAGGGGTACAAGGTTTTGACACACTGCCATTTTTTGTCTTTCCAGTGTTCATGCAAAGCCGCCTCCTGACCCCCCACTGGCTACAAAAATATCAAGTCCAGCTCAGTACCTCAAAATGATCAATCCAGCAGGGTTTAGCCATGGGTTTAGCCATGTTTACCCACATGTTCATGGCGTTTCATGGTACTCCCCCAGCTTTCTTGGTTGAAACATGTTGAAACCACCAGAACTTCTGGGCCGCCAACTCAGGGTTGCCACCTATGAGCCATGAGACCTCGGAGGTAGGTGGAGGAAGCCAAACGATGCTTGGATGAGGATGGGTTGTTCACAATGGGCTAAGGTCAATTAGTTTGCCAACAATCAACAATTAACCTAGGTTGATAAAATGAAAATGGTTTGGGATTTTTCCAAATCGATAATTAATCAAGTTGGTTCGTAAATTACGTTGCCAACAAACATTGGAGAACAACCTATCCAACAATTTTGCCAAAATTATTGGGACAGTTCACCCAAAAAAAATGAAACTTAACCAAGTAATCTACGACAGGTAAGTCGGTAAGCATAAGTAGGTCAACTATAATATATAGGTTTGTTGGGTTGCCCGCCCCAAAATATCCATAATATTGCAAGAACTGCCTTCCCGAGTCATGATTCGGGGAATATTGTGCCCACGTTGAAGTGATGTCTATGTTTTTTTGGTTTAACTCTGTTTAGGGTACCATCACTGAAAAACAGGTATAGAATTCTATAATCCCATGATCAGGACAGTCACTTTCTCTATGTCAAAACTATCATACCGCCAACTTACCACCCTATGAGAGGTCTGCAGCTAGAACATAGAGAAAAGGAAGGAGGAATGTAGTACAAATCTTTGGACTAGTGATCCAAGACCAAACAGCTGCTGTTAGGACAGCCAATTTAACCCTGCCAACATTTGCGGTTGAGAACTTCCCCCTAAACAATTGCCTTTCTGAGGGTCTATGTGAGTTGGGAGTTGGGAGGATGGTCAATTCCCATTGATCATGTTTAGCTTGAATTGCTTGAATCCACATGTCAATCATTTTCAATGATCAAATCACCATTTTGGCTCTTTCAATCAGAATTCTTGTGACTTTTCTGGGAGATACACCTGCAATTGAACCCCGATTCCCTGGATCCCAGTAGCGTTTCCTCAGCCGGGGGTCCCCAACGGCCCCAAGTCTCGTGGTGCGAAACCTGGTGCCAGGTGATGCCTCAGTGACCTGCCGCAGCAGGCGCAGCGGAAGCCATGGCTGGCATGGTGGCAGCTACAATGTGGGGCCCTCCAGTGATGTGAACGTTGCTTTATGAACCCAATTCACTATAGGTAGAAGTATCATAAACCATAGTGAAATTGGAGTTATGTGAACCCCAACTTAGCGATTTCGTTTGGGGGCTCCACATTGTAGCAACTGTTTGCATCTTTTTTGGGGGGAAAAGGGGAAACAAAAATAATCACATGGTGAAACAGGTTCGGATCTGCATAAAAACCCAAGGAAAGGGCTGCCCAGAACCTACTTCTTGGTTCAAATAAGGAGTTGAGGGGTTGCCAACTGTTGGAAGGACCCGCTTGATCTGGAATATACATCAAACACTACAATATCTCTTTGTCTTCATCCTCTGACTATGAATCCACCCAAATCACTTTTCAAATTCTGACCCAGAAGCTACATCCATGATCTGTGGGCAAAATGGGTAAACAATATGGAAACGTTCAAAATACAATGTGATGAATGTCATCTATCACATCCTGGAAAAGTGTGTCTACTTATTACTTCGGGAGTTCCCAAAAACCCAATAATCCATCATTTTCCACCCAAACTCCTATTTACAAATACTTTAAATCGGTATAAATCATCGTTAAATCTTGTAGGTGACAACTTGTTGTATCTGGGATTTCTATAAAAGTCATGGATGCAATCAGCCTCTCATCTCATGTCACATCCGCCTTCAACATCACCGGACCCTCTGTGAAAGCGTACCTGGGAACAGGTGACATCGAAGCCCGACTTTTTCGCAGTGGTGGTGGGATAATAATCTATGGATAATGATCTATGGATAATAGTCTATGGATCATAATCCAATTATGGATAACAATAATAATCCAACAATAATCTATCCCATATGCAACCCATGGTGCTGGAATATTGACCAACATTTACCCGAACAAAATCACCCAGTTGTGCAGGTAGTTATATACCAGCACCATGGTTCGCATTAATGGGATGGGTGAAGAGTGGCTTTCTCAAAGGTATCAGTTTGTCTGAAAATAGGGCAAAGCCATGCAAGCCACAAAGAGTAGCTTCAAGAAATGTGTGTCATGCAGGTGGTGCCCCCCCCAGTTATAAATTGGTGAAATAAGCCCATGAATACTATAGATATATCACCAAAAAAAAACATAGTTATTGGAGTTATGTTCACCAACTTAGCTATCGAACGGGGGCACCACCTTGTACAATATTGACCGGAACCTGTAGCTTGGAGGGATCTAAACATTTGACCCACCTAACTTGATCAGAGTGTCTGAGAGACTCAGAAGCTACGCCTTGAGAAAGGCCTCATGTTTTCCACCGTTTACCGAACGGGGGAACATCAATTGGCTCTGTAGACTAGGAAAGCCTGATACTGTCCTCCTTCCGGCTGGACACCTCCGGCGTGTTCGTTGTTTGATGCCCAAAGTCGCCTCCAGACATATCCGTATCTGGAAGTATGGGTACAAGAAACCTGTATTCAAGCAACCCAACAACACTCAGCTCCCCAAACCCGTGCCGCTGGATGTATTTGACGCTTCGGCATGGGGCACAATTTGTCTACAAAGTCAGCTGCGCGACGCCACAGAACGCTCCTCTCAGCAAACTCATAGTATCTCAGGATTCCAACTGGACAGAGGAAGCAACTACTGGTATGTGTGTCAAACAAGAGATAACTAACCTTTGAGTTCAGAACCAACCTTTCAAACCTTTAAACCAATCCCTGGAGCCCAAAAAATCTGTCCCAGATTCCTCAGCCGCTCCTGTTGACGTCGTGCTCCTGGTGAACCCCCACGAAGTGCTCGACTTCATCGCGTTCTTCCAACTCCTTCCATGGGGGTCACTGTGTCTTGGAATTCTGAGACACCCATCACCCACCAGATCATCTAGGATGGATAGACCAAGTTGCTGTGGAAACCTCATTGACATTCATTGACTATATAGATATCACATGTAATATCATATGTAATTATATATATACATTGTATATCATATTTACCATAGACCCTGCTTATTGGAGTTGTAAATCTGGCTAACAACTAAGGGGCACCATCTTCTACCAGCCCTTCAGGGTACCTGGGCATCTCCAAGAGCGGGATAGCTTCAGGAAGAACATCTCTGGGATATTTCACCGCGAATAACACACCAAAACACATCCAAGCTCAAGCTATCATAAGCTATGGACAATCTTGGATAGCCATAGACATCCCGCAACATCATTTGGAGCTCCTCTTAGCACTCGGTTTCGCCACATCTTGGCTGCTTAACCTATACTGTATGTTGCTGGTGAAACCCCATTGTTGGGGCTTAAAAGTTAAGTTCCTACCAGTTCAGTCCGTTTTCCCACATACCCATCTAATATTAAAACACAAATATATTGCTCACTTTATGGATACCCATCGTAAACCAGGGGATTTTCCCACATACCCATCTAATATTGCTCACGTTATGGATAAAATCCCCTGAAACCGATGTTTACGATGATCCCCCAGTCATGGTTGGCCACCAGTATAGAGATTCGTAAACCACTGTTCGATTTACCACAATACCAAAGGACACTGCTACCTTTATCGGACCTGGCTAATTCAAACCCATCCAACATCTGTTCAACCCAACTGACTCTTGGCCATGGTTGGCTGATATAATAGACATGTGAGAGATGCATTCAATAGTTGGCCATAGTCGGGCAGAGATATATTCAGTGTCAACCAGTTGGCCATACACATTATTCACAAAGAAACATTCATTTCTCAACATGTCTCACTGAAAATACATGTGTATATATATATATGTATTTTTATATATATAAATATACACATAATATGTTATTTTTTAACTAATAATAATAAACATATCTAAATCCTAATATGAACATGATATGTACATATCTAAAGATATTATGTTGACATCTACAAATATGGACGGTTTCCATAGAGGATCCCCAAGTCACCATGGTTTCAACAGGGATTCGCCATGATTCGCCCCGGCGTTGGTCCAGCACTTTCCGGCCGTACTTGCCCAGTTCCACGATGCCATTGCCCCACTCCTAGCGTGGTGACCACGTGGCAATTACCATAGGGAGATCATGGAAATAGTCGAAATTTAATGGAGATATAAGGCTGGTTGGTTGTTTTAACATGTTTTAACCATCTTGAAAAATATGAGTTCGTCAATGGGAAGGATGACATCCCATATATATATATATTATGGAAAATATAAAAATGTTTGAAACCATCAACCAGAAGGGGATTTCATGGGAACATCATGGGAACATCATGGTGATAGGGATTTGTATCGTGTGTTTGAGATACGATACTGAGATATTTGGAGATAATGGAAGAGAATCATATCACCAATATGGTGGGAAAAATATGGGAATCAGGGGATAGCAATGGACACAAATCCAATGCATGGGGGATTTAGCAGTGGTATAAACCAATATTATCTGCTAGGTGATGCCACAACATGTGACCTGTGTTGGTTTATGTTACCCCAACGAAAACTAGTTCGAGATTAATTTACCATGAAGCCAACAGTTCTTCATGTTATTAGAGTTATAAACCAACTTAGCTAACGCACTGCCACCTCGAAGTACTTGCAGTTTGTTTTCCTTCTTCTTCATGTGTTGGAATAGATATGAATAGATGATGTGCATTAGTTTCAATGTTTAGGCCATAATTTTACATACTTTTCAGGTCTGCAATTCTTATGCCCAGTTTTTTCTGGGTATCTCCCAGTTTCCATCGGGATCCACACCTTCTGAGCTTCCAGAACCTTGGAAAAGCTCAGCCGGGGACATCGGAAATACCCTCTGGTTTTTTCTTTGGGGTGGCTGGAAAATCCAGCATGACCATGTAGAATGACTTGATTTTCCCATTCAAACCCATGGATTTGCAACAGAAACAATAGAAACACTGTGATTATGAACCCCATGACCAATCCAGCGGGGATTTTCAGCAGAAACAATCGATGAGGGAAGGGCAAAGCCGTGGATTTAAAGGCACCAGATGGATCTCGACCAAATCCCCAGGATTGAGCAACTTGGTATTGCTCCAGTGCGCGAGGGGGGGCTTGCTGCATCCTCCTGGGCGTTGAAAAACTCGCAAGAAAAGCATGGCTTGAGAACCCCCCAGGACATCTCGTGGCTTAGTGATGACCCAGTGGCAAAGGTCATGCCATTCGTCCGTGGAACTGCACCATTTATTCTACATGAGCCGAAAAAAATCGTGTGATGACCCATTAGCCAACTGGGATGAGCCAGCACTCTGATGAACTTCAGCTGGCCAGTGACTAGAATTTCTAGAAACTCAAAAATCCGACGGCATCCATATGGCAAGATCTCATCCAGTAGGCTGAAAAACATTAAACATGTAAATCATCAAATCCCTTCTTTCATTGGTTCAACTCCCATGGTTCATCGACGCCTTGCGCGGGGTGTGATCCCATACGATGCCATGTCTTTTGAAAAACTGTTCGCAAGGCACCAACAATCTTGGAAGATATTTGAAAACAAAGTGAAAACAGCAAGCATTGGTAAGCAACCAAACAAATTAATGATCATGAATATGGGAATACATGGGAATACCAATCTAATCACCAAACATTTCATGCTCAGTCTCCGGAACAATTTTGGTCCTCCGTTGGACGAAACTCAAGAGAACTTATGAACAGCGCTTTCTCCCAGCTTCAATCGGTTTGCTGAAAAACCCTACAAAACACTTGCAGGAAATCAGGATTTTTTTGTGTCTCAGTTCCAGAATCTTCCTATATCGAAAATGACCTTTACGAAACGGTAGATCCGAATCCTATTTGTTGATGGAAAATGGAAAAGAATGCCTTTACCATAAATCCATGCTCCATCCTGCACACATTTGGGGTTGTCTGAAAATGTGGATATACCATGATATACCACCCCAAATGGCTATTGATGGCGATTGTACTGGGGATCATGATAATCCACAACTGGATTTCAGGTGTTCACCTACCCTCCACTAAATTAACATAGACAAACCCTGCTATTCATCGGGCTTGGAAAATTAGTGAAAGTATACTAACAAGTGGGCTATTTTCAGGGTCAAGCTATTAATTTACCAGAGGCTAAATACTGTATGTTCTTCCCATCAAAACCTCCAAATTTATAGTGGATTTTCCCATTCAATCCTCCCCTCCAGCATATTTCCATATGTCCATCTCAGAGAATTCCATTGTCAGAGCCGTCTCCTGATCTCGGTATAGTTTGGAAAATGCGTATGATGCAGATTGATCCGCACGCCCTGCCGACAAAATGAATGAGGGAATAAACAAGGGGAACACGTTAACTGCAAGCCGCTGGATTTTGGGTTTTGCCATGTTTTGCCCATCAATTTTTGGACATACCCTCTGGTAAACTAACATAGCTATGGAAAGATCCACCATTTTTAATGGGTAAATCCACTTTAAATGTGCCATTCTCAATGTGCCATTCTCAGTAGCTATGTGAAATTACCAGAGGGTAAAACAATTTCACCGAATTACAATGGTCAACATGTGGAAAACAGCAGGGTCCAATTCGTTCATGTCATTTCTTATTGTTGGGGATCAGCAGCAAAGCTGAAGACAGGGACATATACCCCAGTCACTGAGGATGGTTCCTGCCCGACTTGACACCATTCCAAGTGAGCTCAAGTGATACCAGCCATGGATGTAGAAACGATGCCATGCAGCATGCAAAGACCACCGCATACAGTTGCAATAACTGACGACATCTCCGGAAACATTATCATCAACTACATAAGACCAACTCTAGCAAATTGACATAATATATATATATATATATTTATATTTATAGGTATATATATATATATTATATATATATATATCCATGAATGCTGATTATTCCTGGTTTTCCCCATGGATGGAGCCGAGAGCACCTGACTAGACTTCACGAAACCCATGGCAAACTCTGCCTGAGCGATTCAGTGGGGACATTGCTGGCGACCCCGGCCACAGAGGATGGCTCAGAAGTGAAGCCCCAGAAGGGACCACAGATGGCTTATGATGGCTTAGTATCTGCTGAATATTCACCATCCAATTATTGTGATACTCAATTTTGAATAATTTTGACCCATACCCAATCAGTAGTGACGCAACCACTGCGCGCATCATATCTTTGAACTCAGAGAGATGTGGCGATCTGGAATCAATACCTATAGCACCGCCCCAAAAAGATCATGTATACCCTCCGGCAATCAAACGTGGCCAATGGAAAATCCCCTACAAGTGGAGATTTCTAGCTGGGAAATTCATCTATGGGGATGTGTCCGTTGCCGCTTGATTGTCGGACTTTTCCCGATACCTTGGAGGTGTCCATTGCTTCACTCTCGAGGTTGCGAAATGTATCGGCATATCTTTTTTTGGGGGGATGACAATCCATATCTGGTTGGTGGTACACCTATCCCTCTGAAAATATGAAAGTCACTTGGGATGATGAAATTCCCAACTGAATGGAAAAATAAAATTCATGTTCCAAACCACCAACCAGATAAATTCCAACGATTTTTGATGTGAACTACAAGGGGTACTGGGTGACATGTCTTGACCCTTCCCCATCTCATGACCTAACCTATCAAATTGCCAGTTTGATGGACAATAATCCCGACCTCCTTTTACTAAACGTACCCCAAATACCAAAAACTAGGGTCCGCGTTAAATTTGGAGAAATTTCAGACTGGCCAATTTGATTTTTAATTGACCCCCTTTCGAAAACAAACGAAAAATTAATGTCCCATTTCAGGGTTTCACCCCCTAATAATCAAATCTAGTCAACCCCGGGGTGTTTTTATTGAGGTTTTTTACTTTAATATTAGCTTCAAAATCCAATTTTTGGCAATATTTTAAATTTTATAAAAGGAAATCTAATCGATTTTGAAATAGTTTTTTTAAATATTAGGGGGTTTTGAATTCAATATTAGGGGAAGCTTGGAAATCCAGTTTTTGGCAAATTGGCAATATGTAAATTAGATTTTAAAAGGACATCTAATCGATTTTGAAATTGAATGACTTAATTTATAATATTAGGGTTTTTGATTTAGCATTAGGGGGAAGCTTCGCACCCTAATGCTAAATACCCCCTATAATGCAAAAAAAATCCTCCAGGTGTTTATTATTTGTGGGGGGAGGGGGGGACCGTTTAGTACAGTAATAGGGGGAATATATCTGACGGATACCTGCATGGTTGCTTAACCTCTGAAGTTCGGATTGCTAATTGTGTAGTGATCCCTTTAACATCCTTTAACATCCTTTCACTAACACACAGTTCACTACGATTAACACTAACCTTTAACTGCTTCACTAACCTTTTAACTATTGGAATTTACAGTAGGTATATACTAACAATTTATAAATCCGACAAGTGTGCCTGTACAGCCCACAGACATATCATCCCCCTACAACCTTTCAGGGCGCTTGGGCGCAGACCTTCCGTTGGATGCCGAGGGCCTTAGTTGTGGGATTAGTTTCGTGGTGGGTCTATGTAGTAGTTGCTTTTTTGGGGTAGGGGATGCTGATGCTGATCAAAACTGATGATATCCCTCTATCTGATGAGAACAACAGAGAATCTGCGGGATGATCGCTTAGGGAAAAAGCATGATGGCGACATGTTTTTGTTGGGCGGATAATCAGCTCCAGGATGGAAACCAAGAAACCTCAGCAAAACGAGGAGGATTCTATAAAATTTCTGTATTTTTTTACCCCATGATGTCTCACCCATGTTTGATACTGAAAAATCCCTACTCTCTCAATCGATTTACCCAGAGTCGTTGATTAGAATCATGATCCACATATTCACATACTGCCCTATATTTCTCAGTTAAATCCGGTATGTGTTCAAACCAAAAGGTCTACCCATATGGTTGGTTTGTTTTTTGCTGGGCAAACCCTTTAAAAAATGTTTTTCATGATTAATTGATATTAATTATATATACAATGTGGT